>JABASP010000695.1:0-43609 GCA_019776565.1 Sminthurinus signatus
ATGATCCATGAACCATGATTCAGTCACTTAAACTTATCTCAGCCCACAGGAGATAAAAAAGCAAATTTTTATATTTTACACATTTTTCTTCACCTCCGTCCAAATTTGAGTGGATCCAAAATGTTTCAGGCAAAATGTAGAATAAAATGTTCATTTTTGTAAATGTGTATCTTTTTTCATGCTGAAATGATATTATCATTATCATATATTCCCTCAAGTTAAATGCCTCATTCCACTCATTAGTAAAATAATCAGTAAATAAACATTTTAAAGAACACAGATCCATGATGAATCTGATATTTTCTAAAATAATATATGAAATCTATAAGAAACTTTTGCGAATCCTTCAAGTGAAAGACAGACAAATATCTTTATATTGAATTAAACATTCACAGACTAAATTCAAGACTCAACCACCTCGCTTCTTCTTTTGTATTGGAATATTTTGAGAATGACTAATATACCAGGAAATAAAAAGCCATACGGTAGACTTCCGCTCACAGAGATACGTATGGTTTTTATCATCTGATTTAAACTGAGCTATATTGATATAGAAGAAGCTAATAGAAGCTCGTGCTCCAAACTCCAAACTACAAAGTCAATTAATTATAATTCACAAGTATGTATGAGCATATGCGCTCAAGTTACAAAATTACATGCTGTACACTAGATACTATGGATAGCCAATGATAATATTTACTGTGGGTTAATCAAGAAGATGATCCAGGAATGATTAGAATCAAAGTCCCGTCCACAGATGGAAATTGGCACAAAAAGATGGTTGGATTCATCAAGTGTAACGTCGGATGCATCCGACTTTCCATTACTTTTGATATAAATCAGTCAGGAAAAGTGTTTTCCCGACATATTCAAGAGCGCGTCACCTCAATGCAATAGCAAAACCACCCATCATTTTTATACCCCTCTCTCTCTCTGTCTCTATTTCCACACCAAACAAAGTAGGTATATAATCCGAACCCTTTTCACCTATTCATAGATATAAAATGCAAACTCATGCATACATTTACATGCATATAAATACCTATCCAAACATACTTAAAGCTTCTTCATTCTTCATGTAAAGGTATACATGTAGAAATGAATCTTGGTTACAAAACATACTGTATGTATAAAAGTAACAGGATTTTCACTGTTTATATTTTAAATATGTAATGTACATCTATTATCTATACCTTGTACTTTATATGCACAGTTAGTGGAGTAAGTAAGTAGAAATTTAGGTATAAGCTTTTTTGATGCATACATGTACAATTTATATAGTACATACAAAGTGTATAAAACCTCCAAGCCCTAATCTTTGAAAGAACTCCCCTCTTCCGCTTTGTGCACGTCTAGTGTCTAGTGTCGGACAGTCGCATGTATAATGTATATACAGAGTACATGTATCGAAAAGTGCTGTCGTCCGCTATACACCATACACCATACGTTTTACATGAATACATAGGTAGGTTATGTAATACCTCATTTGGGAAGATGAGCATGTTATCTACATGTAATTTACATGTATATATAATGTATAATGCATAGTACATAGTATACATGTATTACATATGCTCTTTTCTCTTTTAATAAATGTTGATGATGTTTCATCTAGCTTTTTCCCATTGAAAAAAGAGGGCAATACTCCATTTTTTAATTAGATGAGTCCATAGAGATCAGGATGATGAGCAAATGAGGATACTTGTACTTCTACTTGAGTAGCTAGCTCATTTTTCATATTATGTCAAGTGTCAACTTTTAAAAAACCTCCAAACACCTCGATGTACCACTATGTACGTAGTACGTTGTACGTACCAAATACGTCTATGGACACATTCAAAGATCCGAGATGGATTATTAGCACCAGAGAGAGAATACAGAAAATACAGAAGGATGTGATGAGTCATGACTAATGAGTCTGGCTTTAGAAACAAAAAGCATCAAGCATTAAATTAAAAATTATTCAGGTCAAACAATGTCTGAATGATACATATTTTTACATGTCCACGTCCATCGTTATAGAGAAAAGGGATTAAGAATGAAAAACAGCAACTTAAAATTGTGTTTGTCCCATCTCTATCTGTACAATGTGTATATATAAAGTGTGAGGAAACATTGTGATGGAGCGTACAAGAGTAACAAAAATATACAAACACTTTTAACCTGTGAATCATAAAGTGTTTACGACTTTGTCTGAACAATACTATTCGAAATAATCTAGAATAGTGAATAGTAAAATTATTTGACAATCATAAAATTTTATCAGATTTGGTTCCTCTTCATTTATTCATTTTGGATACTTTATATTCTAAATAGTAAATAGTGCAGTGTACACTGTGTACTGTATATACGTTTTACAGGTAGGAGACGAATATGATTGACTGGGTGTCATTTAAAACTCATTAATATTGGTGACTGGTGACGCATCAACAGTGGTCATGGTTCAATGTTCAATTGTATCTACAATTCAAGTGTATGTTAGATATACATTCTACATTGTTTCCATTTTGGACAAGTGGTCATCACAAGCGTATAAAAAATATATGATCAATATAGATTTCAAATGATTTCACCTTACAGTCTACAGTCTAAAGTTGGGTATGAGCAGGTAGTGAAGATGAGGATCAGAGACAAAATAAAAAATAAACCAAAAAGTGAGCCACAGAGATAGGTGAATAGTGAATGAGATGAGGCAGTTCTGTTGAAGAGCAAGGACAACAGCAGGAGCTAGAGATGGATATGATATGGTACGCAAATGTTACTTTTTCTAAACATTTCCGTCCAGGGCACGTGGCATATGTTTGATATTAACCCCGATTAGCAGATATCAGTTATGAATATCCAATTCAAATTCTACCCTATGGTCATCCGTCTTTTATCTTTCAACTATCAACTATCAACTATTTCTATCCTATCTCACATTTACATTAAATTTAAATATGTTTCTCATTTTCCCCCAACTTGAACTATACCTGTACACTGTACAGTTGTAATAATAACCCTTTTGCCAATAGAGGTCCAGACACCCGCACCGGCACCGGTTTCAATTTAATCTGTTGAACAGATCACGGAGCATTTGAACATTTGAACTACCCGGCCACTCACTCATTCAGTTTATGTCCATGATATCAAACATCATACAATGTATTTCTACAGTGATCATAGAGTACTCTGAGTACTGAATATTTTAATATGAATATGAATACGAATATGAGGAAATAGGAAACATTGTTTTTGTTTTTGTTTCACGACTGAGAGAGGGAAACAGAGTATTCACTCATTAATATTTTATCTGATCCTCATTTTCCGCACACCTGTTCCGTTCTCAACTATAACCTTTTAATACCTACTACATACAAAATACATTGTACAGTGTACATTGTACACACAGGTATCTTTCCATCATTTATCTTTCTCCCTCTGGTTACTTTATTTGAAATTAGCAGGCGGTGTGTCCCTGTTTTTGAATTCATAATTTTAAAACTCCTAGTTTATTATTTAAGTTTTACTATTCAGTTTGTTACTATTCACTTGGAACCAGCAGGTCATAGCTTTCCTTGGTTTATACCACAAACGTCATATCGATTATCCAATCCAACCCCGGAAAATAGTATGAATGCATTATATCTATTTATTTCACCTAGGAAAAGTCTCTTCCTGTACCTGTATAATAAAGTACTTGCTTTGTATAAGCTTTTTCCCTTTAATATCCTCTAGAGTATTCACTTTTTCTCAATCGAAGAGTCTCAGTTCAAAGTACATTGAATTGGTTTTACTCCTCGTGAAACGAGGAACAAGACGGCAGTTCTGTGTGCTGTATACAATAACTTTAAAGTCTACAATCTATTATTTTAAATGTATCTAGTCAAACCTTTTAAAGTTAAATAGGATTAAGCATTTAATATTATTAACATTAGATAACAATTTTTAGCTCTTCAGCTTCCGCACATCTATACTGTAAATACAGTAGATATATTATTATTATTCATTACGACATTGTACAGTAATACTTTGATTTTACAGACTTTTCTGACTCTACATTTAATTCGTGTTTGAGATTTTTTTTTTAAAAGCTACTACTTTTTCAAACCCAGCAAGATGAAAATAAAAATTACTAACGAAGACAAGAAGAAAAAAAAGCTAAGGAGAAAAAAAGACAAGAAGTCATTCGTCACGCTGAGCTCGTAAATTTTCCCTCGATGATTGTGACTTGTGACTGTTGAAGCATCATCATCATCATCATCATGGACAGTGTGGATGTGGACAAACTACTCCCGCTGTCATCTCTATTGCTCAAGAGATTATCTGCATGCACAGGTACAGACACATACACGGAGAACACAATAGATCACAGTGTGCAGAATGAGAGAGAATAAGAAAGATATTGTTGTAGAAAAAGAAACATTGAATTGTGTATTATTCTTTGTTATTAAATTGTGACTCAAAACTTGTACTGTCATGATTTCATTCATAAAAGTGATGTATGTGAGTCCGATACGATACGCATCAAAGACTTTCCTATGTGTCTGTACCATCTATTTTCATGTTTTCATGTACATGATGTTTGTGCTTGTGTTTGTTCCTACGTAATTACAGTTACAAAGACAAATCTCTGTCCTTAAATTTTTTTCCGGAATATTCTACGCCTTTCTCCGTTTCTTCACTTTCTACGTACGATTTGTATTTTGTATGCAGTTGACTGTTATTATTGAAATTATTCATGTATCATGTTGCTTATTGTTTTTACACAAGGGACAAATGACAAACATTTTGTATACTGATTATTATTTACATTTGTACACAGTGCAAAGAATAATAACAAACAACTGCAACAGTACTGTAAGAAAATGAATTTGCTATTTACCAAACAATAAATTGTTTTTCGACCAACCTCTCTATCCGTGAAAGGACCATGATATTTTTTTCAAAAAAAAAAACATACTGAAACTCAATTTGAATTTTTTTTTTCGCAAAAGGATCGACCTCCAACTGCGAAACTCATAAAAGATATAAGAGCATCACAAAGTTGGAGTTAAAAATAAATATTCCCGTCATCAAACTTCCCTTCTGTATTCTGTATTCTGTATTTTGTACGATGGGAAAATGTGCAACAAAAATATATTGATTACCAAATAAAATTACTTTACAGCTTTCGGCAAATGTCATATTACAATTTCCCATTTACAGTACGATCTGAATATTGAGTTTGATGACAAGTTATTGCTCGTAATAATAAAAATATTGCTCAGTTTTTTTTCCATTTGAATCGCTCTACTATTATCTATTATCCGGGTTATTTGATTTACATAACTCTGGGTTAGATTTTTACAGAAATGTATGTGATGGAATACGGGTGTGGATTATATTAGCAAATGACTGAAAATACCATATTCCGATATTCCTCCACACTGTATTGAATTGCATGGGAATTTATAGCATTGCTCCACAGATCAAACAAGTTTTATAAAATTCCCTGTGAAAATGTGTAACCTGTACATTGAACATTGAACAGTGGACACCGTCATCGGGAGTCCCACGCTCTCATCTCCATCGCCATCTCCATTTACACAGAATACAGAATACAGAACAGAGAATTAGCAGAATGGGTAGACTAACGCAATTTTCCATGATGCAATGCAATTTCACCCCAACGCAACACCCTCTCGATCACTCGCACACTCGTTTATACACAGGAATGAGACGGCCGTACGAGAGTGTGGATCTGAATAGGGAGGCACAACGTTGGAGCTTGTTTACATTCAATGCCTAGTCAACAAACAAAAGAAACGATGGGATGAAAGTAGAGCAGTGTAACCCTGCTTTCATCTCTCTCTCTCTCTCAATCTCAATCTCTTTCACTGTGATTCTCAATTCTCAATTCTCATTCACCCCAACAACAACCTGCAAAACCTTTAGCATGGCTTGGCATGGCTTGGCTTAGCACTGTACTCTTTCTTTCTTTCTTTCTCTTGCTAAACACCTGACATGAAACCATTCATTTTCATGCTTCATCATTCAAGCATAACAGCTTACAATTTCCACCAGTGTATCACACACACAATGCCATTACTGTGCACTGCATCTTGTACCTTATATATTATGTATTATGTACTCTCTCCGTTTCCAATATTTCTCTCTCCTTTCCTTTTCATTTTATGGGATCACTTGAGAGTATTCATAATAATCGGATTATTGCATAAAATCTAATATTATATTATTGTATATCATAGCACTCATTCTTCAATCTTCTCTATTTAACAATCAAAAATCCATGAGTGGAATTATTCCTTTCTACAATATAAATCCATTTAAAATTTATATGAAAATCAATCAAGCAGATCTATGAATAATGAAGAATGACCCACCATGCATATCAATACACTTATCACGTATGTATATAGCAAATAAACCACACAAAATATGAAACAACAGCATATAACAAGCAAGGGAAAATCATCCATGAGAAATTTGCAAGAGACAATAGAAACCATGGACACATTTCAAACGTTTTACATATTTACGCAAGATCTGGTCTCTGGTCTACAATACACAATATATCATAACTCATAGCACACAGTATACAGTATACAATATACAACCTCTAAAAACTGAATAACTGTACAAAGTACAGCGATGAGCATTATACATGATACACGAATACTCATGTGAATTCATACCCATGATAGATACATGAACAACAAGATAAATGGACTGAAATCCGGGACAATCACATTTTAAGAGTAACGTAATACGTAATCTACGATTCTTATGGTCACGGAGAAAGAAAGAAAAAGAACGAAAGAAAATTCAGATATATGAGATTGTGGAAGTGTTAAACTTTTCAACTGTACGGTTGACAGGAAAAGTTGTACTTGACGACGACTGATGAGCACACGCCCTCAACTTGAGACTTGTCTTGACTCTCTTCCTCCTTCCATTTCCATCATATCTCTCTGTGTGATACAAAGTTGAGGACCATCTCAGGTGTTTAATAGCAGGAGACTTTGTGATTTGAGCCACATATGTAATATGTATATTGTATATAGATAGATATAGAAGTACTGACAGAAAAGTAAAAATGGTTAGTACTTTTGACCCTTTTGTAACAATCACATTTCAAATTATGAATTTAAATGTGTAAAGATGAAAAATGTATACGAGTGTGTATAAATATAATTCATATTGTGGGTTTGTACTTCAAGTTTTACATATATTTAGCTCATGAGTATCAAAATATAAATCGTAGTGCAGCATACTTTTTCTCCCTTTTTCTAGTTAGCTTCTTTTGTCAGAGGAAGACGACGATTTTACTCAATCAATCAATAAATTCACATAAAATTATCAGATGAAAATCAATACCTGAGATCTGCGAGCCGTAAGTAACCACAGCATTTAACTTTTAGTTCAAATTTTCTTGATTTCACTTATAATGTAAATCTATATCTAGTACAACAAGTCCTATAGAATTACTATAAAGTACTAAAGTTTATATTTCATTTACATGCATACAAAATACAATATTATAGGACATTTACTACTTGTTTGCTTCATTTATTTCATAATTTCATGATTCACATTTCCCCAGTTCATCATACTTAGAAAGAGTCGTTTGACATTCAACAAAGGGAAAATGTCCAGCTAGACAGTTGTCACTACAGAAAAAAACACTTTACTACAGAGACGAAGAGATGGGAAAAAGGTAGTGTTCAGCGTGTCTTTGTACGAGATCGGTTGTGCCATGCTGCGACATAAATGACTCAAGCTTCAAGCTCAGGAGTAAAGAGCAAACCTGTCACAAAAATGATTGATTTTATTTTAACTCTACACTCTCTCTCCTTTTTTCTTTCTTCTTCTTCCCACTTCCTCATCTTTGTATTCAACAAAGTTTGATTTTTCATTTCATATTTGTGACTTATTGTTAAAATAGAATTCTTCACGACTACTTTTAAATAAACACAATCAGGACAATTAATCTTCGTTCAATTTGATATATTTGTAACTCTATTACCTATTATATCAAATCTATCACATGAAATTTTTTGAGCAAGTTTCTAAATTCTAGATAGTTCACATGCAGTACATTTTGTGTCGGAAAAAACTATAAAAAATAGTAACTAACAACAACCATATTACTACACATTATATTATGATATTCCCAAATTATTAAACCACAAGAGAAACTATGTATTTTGATTTGATTTTTAAAAAGCAGCCTAACTGACTTGAAGCTTGATGCGTACGCTACAGTATTTTTTTTTTACAAATCTTTGAAAAAGTAGTTCAAGGACTTTTGTAACGAGTAACGAGTTAAAAAGGTTAAAGTTTAAAATTTTATATTTCTTGAGGGATTTACGTCTAAAAAAACAGGCTTGCTTGCACCCACAGTTGACCGTTTGACTTAAAAAAAAAAAGAAGAAAAAAACGGTACGAAATACAAGACGAGGATTTATGAGATACAGAAGGAGTACTTTGTTATTGATCAGATGTTGTTCACAGCTCACACATCACACATCACACACTTCCCCATCAGCCTATAAGCACAGGGAATCTTTCAAATAGAATAATTATTGGTAAAGATAGAATTTCAAGTAAGTCTAGTCTAGTGGGACTCGCATGAGCATGATGGCATTTATCATTTGAGCAGCAGTTCTCCAAAATCCTCTATGCTCCCTCAGTTCAAATGTTTCTAAATCCAGGACAAAATACTAGAGCTTCTGTGTTTAAAAACAATATTATGCTCAAGCTGTATGTATATATTATATTTGTATATCTATGACTTTACACTGCACTGCTCCATGTTGTTATAACAATTATGATTGTGTATCACTTCCCAAATCTAAAGATCATATATCTTTGCTAAGCATACATAATACACAAGATATGATAAGTTTAAAAATACATGTAGACATTTGTCCATGTCATAAAATGAAACGTCTACATTATTTTTCTATGGATTTAATTTCTAAAGATGACTTTACAAATTAATTACATTGTGTTTTTGTTGATCCTGATACTCATGATCCTCATGCTTCATGCTACTTTCCAGCCCTCATCCGTTTATTCTTGCCTTTTATAATGCATACATATGCTTGTATGTATCTATTGTCCCTTGAGAAACTGACTTGAAACAAAAATTAAAGAGCTGTTAACTACTCCTAAACACTACAAAGGGAATACAGAGAACGAAGAATCATCTCCCGTCTCAAGTTCGTAGTCTGTATCTGCTTCTGTAGTCTCAAGCCAGTGTGAATGTAATCAAACAGTTAAAAATTGAACATGAGTGCTTTGATTATACCTTTTTGAAATTAAAATTAATACAAGTCTCTTTTTTTCCTCTGTTGGACAATAGGAGTGAAAGAGGAGGTAAAAACATATATATAAACTTGACTCAGCAGGTCACTGCCACTGAAGAATATGAATAAGAATACGAATACGACTACGAAGACGAGGAGAACCCAAGAAAAAAATATTAGCACCAGGATTAACATTAGATTAGATTTTCAATTCAGTAGCAAAGAAAGAAAGTGAGTGAGTGAGTGAAAGAGATTTGAGATTTGAGTAGAGAGTAGTGAGGTATAAGTTGTACAGAAGAAGCATAATATGATACTTTGACGGTGGAATAATAATTATGACAAGAACACGAATACAAAAAGAAGGAAAAGAAAAAAGCAAAGCCCTGGGTTTCCTTACTGTACAATATATTAGTGTTATTATACTGTATAATGTATAATGTATAATGCTCCCTGTTCCAGCATCTTGTTTATTACACACTATACACACAAACAAAACATATATCATGTGTACTCATGTACTCATGAACTCACCCTCGCTATAGTGAGTATTAGAATTGGTAAAAACTCGTATCTCTATAAAATCTACTCTCTCTATTTCTCTTTCTACATGACAGTATGATGGAGCAATACATCTATACTCTATACCAATAATAAGAATAAATATATATAGAAAATCTATACTACATAAAGTGGTTTTTTTCCTTCTCCCTTGACCGTGATGTTGATGTTGTTGTGTGTCTGGGTAATGTACAGAGTACAATGTACATGTGGATTTGGAACTGGAGACAGGCAGACTAGCTGAGCGGTTGCCTCAGGGTAAGTTTTACAACTTTTACGCACTCCACTATCACTATTACTACTACGACTACGACTACGACCACGACTACGATTACTACTGCTCTTACTACAACTATACCTCTCATAATGTTACAACTACTTCATCTCCTATTTCCAATCTCATCTTTCCAGCCGTCGTGACTAGGAAAATATAATACTTCCCTGTACGCTTTGTGTATAATGCGTACATGTACTTATTCAGATGAAGGGAGTTCCTTTACATGTGTTTATCATTATTATTATTTTCCTACTACGAAAGAAGGACAGTGCAGTGATGACGAACACTAGTAACTATACTAACCTTTACAATTTTCTATGCATCTCTTTTCCTCTTTTCAAAAGTAATCCTTCTAAAAATACACTCACTCGCTCAAGTACACAAACCTACTTACTATTTTCAACTTGTACGAGTGTACGAGGTAAACATGTTGCAACTTTGGATATTTTTTTTACATGTGCTTCACGGTAGATTTCTTTTCATTTTCTGTAAATTTGTAAATCAACTCACAGTTGCCCTTTGCTAAAATTACAGTACAATGAATACGAATACGAATGCGAATAATCAAGTAACTGCTTGATCTTTCAAGCAAAAACCCATGAGGAAAAGACAGAGTATCTACATTTACAATCAACAGTGTATAGTGTAAAGTGTACACATAATACATCATGTAGTTTAAATAGTAAGCTTCAATAAGGAAGGAACACTGAATTATATTATATTATGTACATCTTGTCCCAAAGAGTAAGTTTGGTTCAACGGTTTTGAATAATACTCTTCTCCTACAATGTTTACTCTCAATTCTCAATATTGCGCACACACACTCGAATGAATTCAAGTATCGGTAAAAAGTAAAAAGAGAGAGAGAAAGGGAGAAAAAAGTGCTCAAACAGCTGAGCTGAGCTGAGCCGTTTCTCTAAATTTTATCAATCCATCTCATCTTGAAAGATCTTTCAAGAAATAGTAGTTGTAGCTTTGCAAGTTCATTCGGATGCATAAACTGGAAATTGGACGACTGCAGGAGTATAAAATCTATACATGTACATTATACATAGAAAATACAAATGTAGATTTGTAGAGATATTCTGCTACATACGATATTATACATGTAAATGGCACAGTACAGAGTACAGAGTAAAAACATTCAATGCACTTTGCCGAATCAGCAGTAGACAGTAAAACTCTCCTTTTTTTCTATTTAAATATTGAAGTAAAGGAGAAAAAAAAGAGTATAAAAATATAGTAAATGGATAAGCAAGTATGATTAAACAAGAGTTACTACTATTTTATTTTATTTTACACTGGCCCTGCTCCCTGCTACTGTATAAAGCATACAGCATACAGGAGATAAAGTATAGTAAAAGCTTTGAGCTTTGAGATATCTTCAACTCTTGCTCTTGCTTTTGAACATCAACACAAATGCACATGGATTTTTATTTCTGTTTCTACATAGACTTCTCTATGTGTCAGTAGTCACCATGTACAGTGTACAATGTACAGTATACAGTGTACAGAGAATGGAGAGAGATTTGACGGAGTGAGTTACGTAATGGACGAATTAGAAAATATAACAGGTTTTTTGTATGCATCTACGTATATTACGTATATTGAATATGTGGTCACTACACAGAGATACTCACGTATGCACAGTGTACAGATATGTTCTAGGAACCAAAATACCCTGTCAGTAATCCTTTTCTGTATTTATACAGATTGGAAGCTTCAATCACAAATATAATATAATACATAAAATTTCAATGATTATTGTGAGTAAAAGCGAGAGAGAGTAGAAGATGTCGAGCGTCAATGTAAACAAAACTTGTGACGAGAGATAGCACCGAGAGAGTGAGTAGCAGGGAGTCTTAGTATTGACCATACACACACAAACACATACAATATACAATACACAATACAATATACATCGTATTACTGATAATGATAGTGGTGCTAGTGTAGTTAGAAGATAGTAGCAGTAGTAGTAGTTGTTGTTGTAGTATCGTAAGTGACGAGAAGACTTACGTTACACCATTATTATTATTGTTATTATGCAAGGAAAGGAGTTCAAGTTTCTACAAGTCTCCACAAGAAAAGAAAAAGGTCCAACAAGATGAGCCTCAAGATCATGATGATGATGATGATGATGATGCCAAAGAAGAAGAAAATGAAGATGAAGAACCAATTTTGATTACTTATACATGAGTACCGTAACTTATCCAAAAATCCTCCCAACATCCCCAATATATCAACACCAATACCCTGGTTTACGCAAGGGTTTAAAATTCAAACATCTACATTATTTACGGTACACATAATATGTACATTGTGCATTATACATAATATGCCCTTGAATATAGTATATAGTATATAGAATTGACTCACCAAACTCACTAAAATGTTATGCATAAGTGTACATATTACATATGATATTGTGGTATATGTTATATGGTCAGATGTTCGTAGTAGTAAACAAGTGGAGTAAATAGTAAATGTAGATCCGTATATGTGCATGTATATAGAGTTTTTTTGAAGTGATGGTGAGTATACGTATCTCAATCTCTATGCTTGAAAAAAATAAGAAATAAGAAGTTGGAGTTTGGGGGAAAGGAGAAAAAATACGATAGAAATTGTAAATGGTTCAAGTGGAGTGTGCAGTGCGATGTGCTCATGTTAAGTTCAGAGTAGTAGTGGCACTAGAACTACAGTAGTAGTAGTAGTAGTAGTAGTAGTAGTAGTAGTAGTAGTAGCAGTAGTAGCAGTAGTAGTCCTCGTCGTAGTAAAATCGTAAAGATTAAGAGAAGAAAAGAGAGTAGAGAAAAGGAGACGAGTCTGAAGAATATATTATAGTAAAAGTGGGACTAACAGGGCTGTTGAATAATGCAATACATCATGTCTGTCTTTCCAATGATCTTGTTCCTTCCAAACTCTCCATCAAAAAGCGGGGGTGGTAAACCCGAAAACAACAAGAGGAAGAAGGCAGAAAGAGAGAGATATAGATTCAGATCTGGCCGATCCAAAAGGAAGGAATAAGAGGACAGTGCAAGTGTATATTTTATGTTTTCCAAGTGCAAGCGTACATTGTACATATACGTTGCTCTTCTACTTCACTTCATCTATATTTCAAAATACAAATCAGGTGATTTCCCCCTACTTCATTTATGTATAAAATGAACACTAAGGGTATTCACTATTCACATGATGTTGGACCTAATAGATTTATTCATGCATACATTATACATACGTCCTTCGTTCTGTTTTTGTACGTAATTGCATATATACATTCGGTTTTTCATTAGTATACACATGTATCTTTCTCCTGTCTCAAATCTTATGATTTGATAAACTATATTCAATATTCTGTATTCTAGACTCTAGACGTTATTTATTACTTTTACTACTTTAAGGCACTAATTTTTATAAAAACTCTTGATACTCGATATAAAATAAATATATCATGCGTTTCTTTAATCTTCTTCTTAGTTTCTAATTATTTGTTTGTCAGAACTAGCAAAAGATGTACTTGTAATGACTACATTATGTAGACAAACTCTGCTCTTTTGACACCCACATAATAGTTTTGTTTACATCCGAAAATCTTTACTAAAGTGCAAGTAATGATGTTTATTATATGTTATATGATCAATGATCAGCTTTAAAAGTTGAACATGCATACATTTGACATGTTAAAGATTGACACTTTCTTCACGAGAGGGTTTTTGGTTTTTGGGTAAAATTGGAAGTATTAGTAAAAAGGCTCACTAGTCAATTGTTGTTGCGGTCCCTCCCAAATCATGTCATTTTTTTCAACCTGTCTCATGATTCAGTAACCAATAACCAAAATTTAAAAGCTGTCAAGAAATAGAGAGATTATGTAGATGAAGTTTATTTTCTGAGTTTTGAGTTGAGAATTGAGAACATAAATGTTCAACCTTTCTCATTTTTAATTTTTAATATTGTGTGCAAAACTAAAACATATGAAAGTCATCGTTGTACTGATACAGATTGAAAATCTACGTAATCATATTTCAATTGTTGTTGTTGATACTATTACCATTGTTTTGAAGGGAGGTTGTTCTCTCCTTCAGCAAAACTATAGCAATGGGTAATGTGTATTTTGTACACTATAATAAGCTCTATTGTCATGGACAGTACAGCCTATAGCTGACTTGAAATGTTGAAAATCTAAACTGCAGTTTCTAGTCCTCATATCCATCCTTACTGTATATTATTCTTTGGTTATGGGACAAACAAGTAAACATTGGGCATTACAGCCTAGTTGGACTGACAGAAATTGTACAGTCGTATACTCAACAAATGATGTTGATGTGAAGGATAGGTGCAGGAGAAGAAGAAGGAAACCCACTGTGGAGAACAAGTACAATTACCAAAATATTGGTCATCGGGAAAACGTCACATGGTGTTATACCAGGGGTATTGTACTATGTATGTTTTCATCATAACAATGCTCCTTATCCTCCGACTTCCTCTCAATCTTTTTCTTATATATAAATCGTATACCCTGTGCACACGTCATGTATACTGTATACTCAGTCCTCAACATACATTGAAACTACTTATTGAACGTAGACTTATACAGATTTTCCACTTTTTTTGAAACAATTCTTACGTCTTATACTTAGACAAAATGTAGTAGAAAATAATGCGAAATTCAAATAAAGGAAGATTTTCATGCTTTACTAAAGGATAGCATATAGATATACCATTTACCACATGATGCTCCTCTTTTCTTCCTTCTTCCTTTTTTCTTCAACCTACCCATCAAACTCCAGTGAGATTAGTACAAAAAGTCTGTGTTACTTTTATAAAGTTCAACACAAGTGAACAAGTATACTTTATACTTTATAGTGCAGTGATCGTGCATGCTGTATATCAATCATTCATTTCCAATGTTTTTCTCCACTGCAACATATCGTACACTATACAACCTGATGTTGCTACGGATGTGCATATATTATATATTACACATTATGCATTGACGATAAAGAATAGAGATAGATAAACAAGGCATCAGGAAAGTAAAATGGAAATATAGGTGAATTGAAAGAGAAATGAGAAATGAATACAAAAAAAACTTATCTATGTACAATGTACACTGTACACGTACAATGGTAATAGAAATCTGAAAGAAGGAGGAAAAGACGACAGTATTGAAAAATACATAGACTGTATGTATAATCTTATATATTATTTATTATGAAAGAAAAGGACAGAATCTCAAATCTTCAAGTTTTTTTTCTTTTTTGGTTTTGGTTTGCATTTCGGTTTGTTCTTCTCTAGTGTGTGCATAAACATAATGGATTTTCTTTTATATCTTCTCCACCTGTTGACCTTTTTAATACTATTCAACAATAAAACTGTGTACACAGTGTATAGATAGGTTGTCTATCTATTATGCATGAAACTCCAAACTCCACATCGGCACATGTGTGCATTGTGCACATATAGATTATAGATATGTATGTAGTGTGTATGATCATGTAGCATCTTATGGGCATTCAATATGTGAGCGTGTTGACTCATACCGTCGACGGATTTGACGACGGATAGATAATATTATGTAATATTTTTCAATATAGCTTAGCTGAGTCTCAGCTGAGCTTCTGTTTCAACTTTTTCCCTATATATTTTCCTACTTGACATTACTTGAGGAGCATTGATATCCAGCATCCAACATCCAAGTGAAAATCAACTATCAACTATCAACCCTATTCCTCTTCACTCTACACTCTACACTCTATACCATCCTAATCCTCCGCACACGAATACACACATCACACATAATGCATAAATGCATACATATCCACATGTAAATAAACATAAAGTATATTACAATAAAAAATGAAATGAAAACAACTATACAGGGAAAATGGAAAACTATTGATTTATATGACACACGGAAGTTTTCAAAATAGGATGAGGCACGAACTAACTTCTTGTGAAAAGAAGTAAAACTTAAGTAAATTGATCTCTTGTGATCTCTAAAGATTATTTGAATCCCTAAACTTGGTATTAGTAAGTCATCATATCATACATTAGACATTACACATTACACATTAGACATGATAAACACATTACTACATTGTAAATTGTAATGTGACACAAGTATCTACAGATTTTAGAAAGCAATCCTAACGTCGTTAGGATAAATGCTAAACACTTTAAAATTTAATTAGAATAAGAAGTTGAGCAAAAAAAAAAGTTGGCAAATTCAAATAGTACACGTACATTGTACATTGTACATGTTACATGTGGATTTGGATGGAATGAAACAACTCAATACTCAATAATAGATTGATGAGATGCTCATGCACGATTACGACAGAAGATTGAAAAAAAAAATTGAAAAAAAAAATCCAAAGTACACCATACAAAAGTTCATATTATAAATTGGCAATGCTCCCAATGATGCGAAAAACTTTTTCAGTGAGTGCTATTCACCAATCTACATTCTATACATTATACATACACATATTGGATTTACGCATTTAGACGTGATGTGTCTGTGTCACTGACATAGTAAATACACCAAAAAAAGACATTCGAATGAACTCAATTTCTTCTTCTCCTGTAAAGAGTAAAGAGTAAAGACAAAAAGTGATCTCAATTTCGTACTTGCCATTGCATCAAATTTGCAGATCATCATTTACATTTTGCTCTCTCATCTACGACGTAGAAAAATTTCGATCTTTGAACATTCTTGAATCCCACAAAAAAAATTGTAAATAGAATGTATACTAATAATATGTAAGGTTCTAGATTGTAGATATTTGAATGTTGTAATTCAACCATTTTGAGATTTTGTTATTGACATTGCTTTGCAGATTCACTTTTTTCTACATCTACCATCTACCATCTACAATCTACAGTCTACATGTACATGTTCTGAATCTATCAATGTTCATCACTCAATAATGAAGGATTGGATGGAACATTTAGAAGACATAAGGAAGCTTAATTATTGTTCATCAGTCAGTGACTACTCACACTATGAACTACTTTGCATTTACATTTACATTATAATTACATTCTCGTATACCTATACACTTTACATGATACATTCTACACATATACATAAGATATTACACATGTCTTTGAATCTTAAAAAAAAGTTCAAAACAGTCATAAAAGACTCATATAATATATGGATTAACGTAGTTCATGTACACGGTATTAAAAACAAAAATATACACACACATTTATTGGAATATAATACAGTTTTCTACTCACTATTCTATGTATAATGTAAGTTATAATGTAGTTATGCAGTACAATAAAAAAAGAAAACAGAAAGAAGCCAAGTCCATCCGTGAAATGGTAAGAGACGCATGATCATAAGCGTCAATTTTCTGTCCTGTACTATTATTACCATTTATTTTCTAACATCGTGAGAAACCAAAGGAAAATCACCATCTCTTTTTTCTCTTTTTTCAATTATAAGTTTCATGTAGATTTTATGACTTTAAAGCTGTAACTTTTCTCATCTCTTACTAGTTACTAGTTACTAGATATCTGTATATTTCTATGCTTTTAGCTAGTCTGTCTGTCGGTCTTTACACACCAAATAAACACATTCGTACTCGTACTCGTATTCCTATTTACTCCTACGCATCTCTCACATGGAATATATAATGTACATTGTACAATGTGTATACGCTGGAGGATGCAGAGATGAAAATAATGAAGCCTGAGCTAGGAGTAGCACATGTGTGAGGAGTGAGGATTATTTGCAAACATTTTCAGAGAGGTATATTCAAATAGAAGGACGAGGATTTTTCACCACGTGAACCTATGAGTTTTGAGTTTTGAGTCTTGACGTAAACAAGATCTACTTTTTTTGTCTGTCTTTTTATTTCTATTTAAGGGTAGAAAAAAAAGTTTCTATTTAAGCCACTATCTCTTCATTATCTATACTTCATCTTTTCTATTCTCTTTCGATTTTCGACTCATTCGTATACTTTTATTTCTTCTTTTACTCCTACAACTACAAAAACTACTACTACTCGGAGATTAGTTTGTACATGAGCATAATACATATAACTATATAATTTCCTTATACACCGTGTACAATTGTTAAAGGACCATAATATATTTTTAAGTATATGGTTGTAAGTTGTAAGACTCTCATATATGACTGTATGCATAGTGCATAGGCGTGCGTATACAGATATTTTTTGTGACTCTCCAGAGTCTACGCAAGTTTTTTTGTACAATGATTTTACATTTGCATGCAGTGTGTGTTATTGTGCCTTGGGCTATTCTCGACGTAAAATTTACTCTACAACCCAACCAAACCAATGACTACGGTGTTTTTTAAAACCAGCTGATGTTACTACGAACGAACGAACGAGAAAGAAAAGAGGGAGAGGGCCAGAGATAGACATGGAGTGAAATAGAGAGAGAGAGAGAGAGACTTGGAGAAAAACTCACTCGTCTATACTCATATCGTGTAGCGTATGTTCTATCTGTTGCTGCTTTTTCTTAGGAAGGTCTTTGACCTACAAATCATCATCAGTCATCAGTACAGAATCAACATCCAGATTTGTTGCACCTGTTCGTCTTTACACTTGATTTCAGTTCATCTCGTCTTTTTCCTTCCAGTTCTTCTTCTTTCCCTAGTCCCTACTCAGTACAATATTACTTACTACTTACTACAAAGTCTACCAAGAGCAACAAGCAGCAGCAGCGTCCAAATGTTAAAGACAGCAAAGGAAAAGAAACAGTAGTAGTAGCTTCTCAACATCCCCTAAATGGTAAATCCAGAGCTTGCACACTGTACACTGTACACATGTGATTGTAGAGTAGAGAGTACTCTGTGTACAATTTACATGTTGTAATACGGAAGCTAATATATCCTATCGTAAGAGACACAGAAAGGCAAAGTGGATGAGGAAAAACCTTGAATTTATCACTATCTCTTCTCTTTTACTACAATACTATCACTACTGATTTCCATGCGCATCCTCCTTCTTCCTTTCTGTAATGTTACAACCAACACGCCAGCAAACTGCAACAAGCCAGCAAACTACAACCAACAAACTACGACACGCCAGCAAACTACAACCAACAGCCAGCTCAGCTGATGACTGAAGAGAAATGGTTATCCAAATGTACGTGTATTTTATTGCGTACATACATACAGAGAGAGAGAGAGATATTGGAGGGAAAAAATCGAGTCTCAATTGTCTACTTAAGATGACTGTCGTATACGTAATACGTAAGAAACAGGCAACTGGCCTTTACGAGAACTTTGACAGAGAATTGTTTATCTCTCTTCCTTTCTGTTTCTCTGTCTCTTAGATGTTGTAGAGTTGAGTTCTCTTTTTTTGTCTACCACAGTTTTATCACCAGGAGTAAAGTTGACTCGACTCGACTTCTCTCACTCATTTATCAAATTTAGCTGTTTAATTTTAATCTAATGATGAATCCTCCTATCTCCTATCTTCTGTGTACATACACAACAAACCAGATTCACGTATAACGTTACGTTTTAACGTACTTGGACTTAACCAAGAAACTATCCAAATACGAATACGAATACAAAGACGAATCATCACACAAAATGTAAAAAAGAACGTGTCATGTGATAACTTTAGATGTGAGCATTTATTTGTACTTTTTGGACTGATAACAGTTTTTTTATTCATATTCATATTCATATTGATGTACACATGGACTGATTTTTGTGTACGAATATTTAATAAGTAGATAAGTAGATATGACGTTGAGCATCCAGCTGAAGCTGAAGCTGAGGCTGGCGAGTCTTATTATTTATAATAAAAAAGACTGAGTAAGAAAAAAAGTCCATGTGTATGAGTACATACAACTTAAAATCAGATGATGTAAACTAATAGTAAAAGTAGAAAAATAAAAAGTAGTAGTAGTGGAGTGGACGTTTAAAATTTTAATATACACGAGGAAATAAGCCACGAGGAACGGGGAGATGACAGAATGAGAACATCTTTTTCCAAACCTCTACACTCTGCACACTACACACTACTTTGAATATGACGTGCACGACGAACCAAGAACCTCTGTCCTTGTACACCCGCAGTTTTTTGCCACCTATGTATATTTTTCCATCACCATCATTATGGATTTAATGAGTAGTTCCAATGGTTTTCTTTTTCCTTTCTTTCTCTCTCTCTTTCTTTGTTTTTGTGCATAGGCACATCTCATGCATTATATGTTGAATGTTCCTTGAGGGTGTCTGCCAATTTTCATTTTCAATGAAAACACACTACAACTCTAACGTGGAGAAAATAATAGTCATAGAGTCTCTTTGATTGTTCATACACACGCTATGCGTATATTTGTCCATGTGTACTGTGAGCAGTTCATCTCACATACATGTACGCTGCACACTGCACACACTCATCATAGACAGACAGCAGACGCAAAGAACATTAATTTACAAACTCTCAAATTTTTTTTCATCCCTCATAAAATATACATGTACTTGTTAGATATAAGATAAACGTGTTAACTCTCATCTAAACGTAATATTATACACACAATTTTTTTACCATCTTCCTTGATTCATGATTAAACAAACGAGAAAGAAATCATGGCAATCATAATATTAACAACAGACAACATACACCATGCCCACGAGTAATACATAATAGATAATAGATAATACATCTTCAGTTTTCTGCACATCCGACATTTGAATATGAACAGCACTAAAATTACGCATAAAATCCTCCTCCAAAGATTTATAACAAGTAAGTACAAATGCAGTCCATTTATTTATTTTTTCAAACAATAATAAGAGATAGATAGAGAGAGAATAGAAAGATGGTCCAGGATCAACTTTCAGAACCAGATCCACAAACCTATCTTATAATCATTTGGATCATTTGATATTTGATATATCATATAATCAAACAAACGAATGGCTACGGTACTTGACTTTTTTTATTGAATCGCATGTCCACTACGAACAAAATTTGAAACTTTGTATAGTCAAAAGTCAAAAATCAAAAGTCAAGCGTTCCTGTTTCAGATCCTGATTCAAATCTACAATCTAGAATCTAGAATCTAGATCCACAGACAAGTCAGGCAATGATACTTTAATTTCACAATTTAGACTCGTAAACAAGAGTCTGATCTACAATTCTACAATTCAGTTATCGAATAGATACAACCGATAGAAAAAAACAGTGCTCAAAATTATAGGCACGCACAAAACACAATACTTCAAGTCTCCGACTTGTAGAAATAAGTAAAGTTGATATCCGACTTATCTCTAACAACGAGTAACAACATGCTTCATGTGTAATGGATAACAAGGAGAAAAGTAAGAACATGCATGTTGAAGAGTCATCTTTTTCTATTTTGTATTGTGTATTGTGTATTTTGTAGCCTCTATTATTCCACAATATAAAGTAATGTGATGTCTGATCTGATGTCACAGTGTAGAATGAAACGAAAAACGCAAAGGAGAGATAAAGGGAGAAAAAACAAGTTTATCGTTCTTAACTGCCAATGCTAATATTTATCTGATGATGCTAAGAAAAAAAAGCTGTCTGGAAGCAACTCAACTCTATGAGGTGGAAAATTATCTATTATCTATCTATAAAGTTTACTCGTGTACACAGTATAGTAAACACAATACACATACACTCCGATTCGTCCTCTGATTCTTTTCTCTTTTGGTAATTTTGAATTTTAATCCGTTTCATTTTCAATTTTCAATGTTTCAATGCATTTGTACAAAAGAGAGAGATTGAGATAAATAGATAGATAGATGAAGATTTGAAATCTGTACATTGTACATGTTAGTGTGTACTTCTTACAGATCCAGTTTATTCTGGACCTGTATACGAATTGTGTACACTCTACATTGTACATTGTACATGAATATAAGAGCGCTTGGTCTAAGGTCTAAGACAGTTTACGATTTGATCCTCTTCATTTGCATCGCATTAATTGCTGTGTTACACACTTGTTGCATTTCCACTGTTGGATGTTGGACAAAAAGAAAAACACAGATATCTATACAAAGTAGGAAAGAAAGTATACAGAATACATTATCGTTATCAATGTAACAGCTAGATCATGTCAAAGTGAAGAGAGATAAAAACAAAAAAAGTATAGAAGGAGACTGTGGAAAAAACTATACAAAAGTAGGTACAGGCACATGGAACATGGAAGAACAATAAATTTCATTTTGGTTGGAAAGTAATTACAATTTTGACTCCTTCTATAGACCTGAATCTATTTGGTGTAAAAATATGAAGGATAAGATTACAAGAGTTTGTCTCAACCAATCTCAACCAGCATACACACAACAATATTCTGCCTCTGTTATTACATATTATATATATATACGAGTCTCTGTGGCATGGAAAAATTAAGTACGTTGTCCAAAGACAAGGAAAATCAAAAGGCGTTTAGTTACCGACAGCTTCTGCTTTTATTTAGAACTTAGAATTTAGAATATCTTGAATCTGGATAAGTAAAATGGGAAAATAAATCATGAGCATCTATACACAAATACAACTAAATAGATACTAGCTACTAGATACTAGATACAGACTGTATAATTTGTATGACGCATAATATGTATAATGTATACACATTTCGGTCCAATGGTACATCCACAGAAACTACCATTTACCATTTACAATTTACACAATATACAAAGTACAAAATACAAAGTTGACGATTCGTCACACTGCAACACTCGTCAACCTTTTTTGTTCAAGACAAGAAACTTTAAGGCTTTGAAGCTTTGAAGCTTTTACGTATACTAATAGCATATACATTATACATGTGACATATATTTGTAAACTACTGATAGTTTTCCACAGCTTCTATTATGCTTCCTTCTTAATTCTCTCACTCTGCGTCTGTATGTCTGTATGTCTGTCCCTATTTCTTCTTTGTGGACTTCAACTTCAACTTCAACTTTCCTTTTGTATCTATAGATACAGTTGAGTTTTCAAAAATATTGTATACATTTTGTATACAATATTGGTATGAACCATTTTGTTACCATTTACGTACATGGAGCTAGTGTAAACAGCTTGAACGATTTAACCTTTGAAAACCTCTGTACTCTGTACATCTATCTATTTTGTTCAGTCCAGTATACAAAATAAGAGCAGTAAAACTGTCAGAGGCTCATCGTAGTAAAACAATTACAGAGAAAAAGTCAGTACAACAAAGTCTCAGTTTATGGTCTAGGCAATTTTCCTCTCTCGACCCCTTGACACTTCACTACTCTGCTCACAATTAGACGTTAGACCTTAGACGTTAGACGCTAGACGCTAGAAGCTAGACGTACATGCAAATAAACACAAACACACTGTTTGGAACAAATACTACATACTATAGAAGCTACATTTTATATGCATACATGTCTAGTACTAGTGTTTAGTCCATCGAATATTCATCGATATGACTACATAATAATAACAATAGTAATAATAATAATAATAATAAAACTCAGTAGTAGTAGAAACAAAATAAGTTTAGACAAGTCTGAAAGTATCTACAATATTCTTATGACAAAGTTGTTTTCGTAATACACACGTCATTATGAGCTACCTAAAGCTATAACACATTAAAGTACATAAATATATACTTACTTCTGTGCATACAAATATATAGATACATACTCTTCTCATTTTACTTGCTCATATGTACTCATGTACTCGCGATACCACAAACCGAATGGTAAATGGCATGTATACAAAATACAAAAAGGTCTATCACAAAAATATACATGAGCCAGGGATTCGGTTACATGTTTAACCAATATCAACTCTTGTGCTTGTTACACTACACTATATTATTATGTTATCGAATGTTTTGAAATTTGAACAAGCTAAACTACTAAATTATGTGTAGTGCTGGTGGAGAAATCCTATATCTTTTACATATATATGAGAATGGAGAATGAAGAGTCAAAACTTTCTACGTCAGTTTGATTTTGGAATAGAAAAAAAAACTACATTTTGACAGACTTCTACTCTGTCAAAATTATGTGTGTACACTGTACAGTGTACACTATAGTAAATACACAGTGAAAATCAAAAGTTTGAGGGTGCTCTAGGAATTACGACCATCATTAAATTAAATGGAGTTTTCTCATATTGCCCATGTAATTATGCGCTCGATTTCTTGCTTCCTTGCTTCCTTGGTAGACATGATATCAAGATAGTTGAGATTGAGAATTTCCTCTAGTTGGTTGGTCTAAAACATGAGTGAGTGTAGGACATGAACCCAGAAAGTAGAATAAAATAGTAGAGTAATAGAGGAACGACAACGGACAACGGACAGTGTAAAGAAAAAGATGATCATTAGATCGAAATACCCTGTTTCCGAAGTCAATAATATGGGCAAACTAACCAAAGAGATTTCTCGGTGGGTGGAAATACCTTAAATGCCAGTTCTTTGTAGAGGGAGAAAGAATAATACCAGAAAACCCGGTTCAATTCACATAAATAATGACCAACAGGACAGAGAAATGGCGTCTATTGTAATGTAAAGATACATATGCAAACATATTGGTACGATTACGACAGAGTGGACGAGGGGAATTGATGATGAAGATTTACTACAGGCTCTTATATTTACAACTTGACAAAGGATTGCATACACATACATGTACAATGTACAACATACAAAACATACACTCAATTTGGTTCACTTTAACTATGAAAATAGCTCAAGATTTCCTAAAAAGTCGTTCCGACGACACGAATGAGGCTGTCCAGTGAAATGGTCAAATAACGACAGGACTACAGAGAGGAAAAAACTTTAGATATTACTTTCAGTTCCTGAATTTGTCTTCTTTTTGCATGCATGCAATGTGACGATCATGACCATCATTTCCTTGAACAAAAAAAAGAATGGATGAACAATTGTGAACAGGAAAATAGAAATGATGTCCTTAGTTTGCTCCTTATTTCAATGTTTCATGTACATACTTTTATATGTATACATTATACATGGATAGACTTTTGGACACAATTGTCATCACTGTTCAAGCTTGAATACAACGAAAAGATCAGTAGAAAAGCATCATCATCATCCATATTACATATCCATGAAATATCTTTACACTTTCAACGTGCATTTAACTATATACATACATGTAGATGTAAAAGATGACGTCAGAGTCCAAGTGCGTATACAATGGGCAAGGACTTGACTTTATAAAAGAACAAAGTCATCAAGGCTCCAGGAAAACAACATGGCTCATGGAAATGGCTCATATTATCTATTATCTATGTACAATGTACAAGTATAGATGCAAGGCGAAAAATGTATGAAGAATCTACTTCCAAAAGGACTGGATCACTTCAAAAGTTATACATTCATCCGTTCTGTCCATTTCCAATTTTACCTCAATAAAATACATCACACTTTACTACCCAAATTCCAGATTCCATATCCCAGAAATAAGTAGACATACAACATTGAAAATAAATCTAAACTCTAAACCGAGTGGTAATATAAATAATAAATAACCCAAGCATAAATGAACAGAACACAAAGCACAGAAGCTCTGTTCTGTGTTAGTTAAAAAGATATCAAGCACACAGGAATTCTAGTAATATATTGTCCCATACTTAAGAGCTGAGTGACAGAGCTGACATGAAAGTCACTCAGCTACAACCACCCCTTGCCAACTATTTGGTTTTGCTAAGAGCAGAAAATAGATAAGCAAATAGTAATAATAGTAGTATATCAGTATCACCACGAGTATCCGTAGGAACTATTCTAGTGGTCTGTGTGACCAAGTATACTTATACATCCGATTCGGAAACCAATAGTGGGATACACTCAACAATTGTAATAAAGTCTAGCCGTTTGGAAGAAACACTCCTTTCATACGTTATCTAACCCTTTTACGGCACAATTGCATTTGCACAATGCAAATGTCCTTCTATATTGCCCTCAGAACAGAAGGAAGAAGAGACGACGACGAGGATGACGACGACAGGCGGTTCAGGCAGTCGTACGCACTACACATACACATACAGATACATAAATACACCCATTTGAACTGACTGGACGAATTTCGGTATCTGTAGTCGAGTGGATATGAAGCACGAAGAAAGAAAGAAAGAAAGAAAGGAAATAATGATGAGAGTAAAAGAGAAGAGAGATTTTACGATCACACATTCCGTTTCGTGGTTTCTGTTTGTGACATCCTGTACTCTGTATTTTCATGTTGAGCCTCTGTATACTGTATAGTGTATGGAATATGGAATATGGAGTACGGCGGATTGAGGATTGAGGATGAAGTGACCATATGCATAAAAGCAGTCATAAAATGAAATCATAAAAAGGGCTTGAATAAATTAAGTAGTATAGAAATAGAGACCAGAGGAAGAATACACAAACCAAACCAAACCAACATCTTATTCAGTGAAACCGCAACAAAGTTCTCTCACCATTCAACTCTAACTTCAACTTGAATCCAATTCAATCCAATTCAATCTTCAACGTCTTTTATGGAAACTATGTAAAAGAATACCGATACCACTTTATTAACGTTACTGTTTTGTGTATAGCATAACAAAAGGGCTAGTATTATTATTATTATTATTTCCGTTTTCCTACATGTATGTAATATGTATATATTTTACTATCGTATTTGTATAGTGGAGCATCTGTAAAAGATTAAAGAACATTTTTTCCTAGTGAAAGATAAAAATTTAGAATTTTTTAAACTTTTTCTTTGTAAAATATTGTACATAGAAAAATAGAAAAAGAGTCGTAACTGATATGATACGTCTTCATTGTACATTGTACATTGCCCATTGTCCATACAAGGGAGAAATTAAAAGGTATGAAATACTTGTAAGGTATAAAAAAAATAGTACAATTGACCAAAGATTAAAATATGAAACCAAGTCAAATAATAAAATTTGAGACATAAATGACTACACAATGGTAATAATAGTAAAAGATGAAGAGAGTGTAGACAGGAGATAAAGATAGATTAATTTGAGAATGGAAAAGCGATAGGACTAAATAAGTAGGAAGTAGGAAGGAACAAAACTGAATCTGAATGGAGAATGAGGAATGAGCACAAAACACGTCAGGGAAAAGATAGACAAGACAAGATACTTTGTACATTGTACATTGTAACCACAGGAAAATACTATGTTATTTTATATATTTACTCAGAAGTGTACATAAAAGTGAAAACTTGGTGTGTACATTGTACATTGTACATAGATAGAAAGAAAAATGCATTTCCAATCCTATACATTAAATTCAGAATTCAGACAGGAGACACAGGAATATCTTTATACTTTATACATAATTATGAATTGAAACATTAAAACGTTGAAACACTGAGGCATTGGACAAATAGATCTGCGGTTTTATGGTTTTTGCACGAGAAATATTTAGAAAAACCGGTTTCGATGCCAAGATAAATATGAAATATATGACAAGATGAATCAATTCATTTTATTTGATTTTTGTGTGTACAACCATGTATTTACTTTTGCAGTGGGTTCTCACTGTACAGAGAAATGCTCAAACAAACGCAGGGAGAAAGAAGACTAGGTAATAATTGAAGCACAAAGCAAAGTTATTTGCATACGCACTCTCTTTGGTAATGAGATTAAAACGATAAATTTTCGGCTGGAGAGTGCTTTCATAGGTAAATTAGGATGCTTTCATACATCAAGTTTGAGCTTAACTCTTATCATTCCTTTGGGGTTTCATGTCTCTCTCTCTCTCTTTCTCTCTTGTCTGGAACTTCTTCCTCTCGCTCCTCCTCACAAGTACAACACATCAACACATAACAAATACATTTATGTAAAACGCTCACAGTTCTCAGCCATCCCTTCATCATAAGTCTAATAAGTAACGAGGTAATCATAAAACATCATTTTCATTTTCATCTACAATGTACAATGTACATACGAGCCTATCTATTGAAAAAGCAAGTTCACAACTTATTTTTGTCCAGTTTCCTACTTTTTCTTCTCTATTTGAAGGAATGATGTATCTCAGATCTATAATGCCAATCCGATGTTACAACCACAGAACATTAATAATAATAATACTTGTACCTTGTACACAAAAGCGGTTACTATTTAAACAGTTACTACTGGTATAAAGTTCACCCCTGTTGTTTCATTTTAGGTTGTAGATGATATCAAGATTATTTTTTTCACAGGAAAACCAGAAGCCAACTACCAGCAAACGTGTGTCTTTTATAATTATAATTTTGCTATGGTATCTGCATGTCTAACCATCCTAACCGATTTTTAAAATCATAAATCATTATCTGATTTTACCAAATAGGTATGAATCAACTACGTTGCAGCTACTGTACCGGCACTTATATACTGTTAGTTATTGTTAACAAGATTATTACAAGCACATCATTCATTTAACATTAGACATCAAGACGGGAATCTACATGAACATGCACTACTTTTCTGCAATTACATTTATACAGGCATGTACTTTCTTTGCATACATTTAAATTATGTTGTTCCATGAAAATCTTTTGCTCTCAATAAATCAATACCATGTTAAAACAACACGTACTATGTACTATGTACTGTGAAATGATGGTTGCTCCTCTTTGATATAATTGGGATAATTGACACTTCGACAACTTACAAAAGCTTCTGTGAACGAAATGTTATACAATCAAACTGTTCATAGTTTTTTGTTCTATGGGTATGACGTATTCAAAACTTACTAACAGTTTAATTGGTATTTCGTTCTCTAAAACCCATGCGAGAAGTCTATGTTTGCTCAAGTGTTACGCTAATTTAGTTTTTTCTTTGAAAAAAATCCCAACCTTGAAAACTCATCATGTGTAATAACAAAAGTACTTTACTTATTACTTAGTATGAACATTTTAGGAGTGAGGAAAACTTGAAAAAATTCACAAGGCCTTTTGATAGTCTCTAGTTGGTGTAAAAAAATTGGCTGGCTTGAATACCACCGTTTCTAGACCTTCTGACAGGGAGTGGGTTTTCACCAAGTGAAATACATTGTATGTGAGAAAAGTTTTTGAAACGACAGATTTCAGACCCGCCAATTATTTTACACCAACTGGAGACTATCAAAAAGCCTTGTGAATTTTTTCCGACATTTCCGACTCCGGTTTGGCTGTACGAATTGTTTTTTTAAAGATTTCCACGGAGAAGGTTTTATGAGTAGTGGATACACCACTGAACTATTATTACGAGCGGTTTAACTCTCTATAACCTGAACAAATACTAAATTTACGTACTTTTTCCCGCTGGCAAATTCTCCTTTGCCTTTTTGTAAGTCTCTAGTTGTTGTAAAAAATTGGCGGATCTGAATACCACCATTTCTAGACTTTCTGACAGGAAGTGGGTTTTCACCAAGTGAAATACAGTGTGTGTCAGAAAAGCTTTTGAAACGACAGATTTCAGAACCGCCAATTGTTTTACGCCGACTAGAGACTATCAAAAAACCTTGTGAATTTCACGAGTAGTGGATATACCGCTGAACTATGAATATTAGTGATTTAACCCTCTATAAAGTAAGTAATTAATGTGAACAAACATTCTATGGATGTTAATTAATTTTAATTGGAATGGTCAAAATATGAAGTATCTAATAGATTTCCTGACATTCATAATGTACCTGGCCTGTGATGTTACAAATAAAACTCTGCTCACCCTCAACTAATTTTTCAAATAGAATGACCTCCTGCATAGCTTTACGTCTATTTATAAATTGGACAGTATAACACTCACCAGTTCCAGAAAAACGCCTGTGCCCTGTCATGTTAAATTAATGGCATGCGTCTATTCCGTCTATTATCTATAAAAATGTATGCATAAGCAGATCAATGGATGAATTGCTTGTATTTCATTGATATCAACTCACGTATAAGAGGAACACTCATTATTTTATTATTCAAGTTCTCTAGAGCTTAATTTCCTATAATCAAGAAACAGATTACTGGTATTACTATTTATCACCAAAATGTTTCTGTGCCCGTAGTAATTGGTATGTCTTATATCTTCCTCATAGCTTAGCATGGAACATGGAATACCAAATGTAATGATTCATATTGCACCTTTGCCTATATCTATTAATAATTAAGCATGTGTATCTCCACTAGTACTCTAAATACTGCATACATCATACAGGTGCGTTTTTTAACACTTGGAGTAGCTTTTTAAGTAATTATCACAAATTAGGAGGGCTCACAATGAGTCTTTTATTTTAAATGTCATTGAAAATTTCATATGAAACAAGGAAGTTGGAATGAATTCAAATGGTATTTGTAGAGCATTAAAGTGGAAATTTACATGTGTGGATTTTTCATACCACCTTCTGAGTGTTTGTTTTTATCAATTGGTGGAAACGTAGCAGATGCAAATTTTACTTCCACGTGCTTGGAACTTGGAGCTTGCATTTAAAAAAAAGTCTAAATGTCATACATTTATGTACATTTTTTGAACATTTGACAAGGTTCTGGTTGTGCACTGTGCATTGTGCATATTACTACAAGTACAAAACGGAGACAGTTGTGAAGGATTTGTATTTTGTATAGTAAAATTAATACTACTACATTTTACTAGTAAAGGCGACACATTGTTACAAATTATGAATATATACACGGACTAATGATTTTGAATCTACAACATTCAACATTTGCTAGTATCTAGTATGCATGAAAAAAATGCACGTATATACATAAATGCAAATGTGTATAATAATAATACAAATATGACAGAAAGAGAGGCATCAAGATCAAGTTTTTCATTTTGATTTGACGAGTGGAATCGAAATAATTGTAGCAATGAAAGTGGTTGACTTCATATACATTAAGGATTATGTACACACATGTAAGTGTTGTGTATCCACAAGGGCCGTGCAACAATAGTTTCAATTTCGCCTCGTTGACAGTTCGTTTATTTACACTTAGTTGGAGAGGACCCTATTGACAATAATAATAATAATAATGATGATTTGGGACGAACTGTGACTGAGTTGAGTTGAGTTGAGTTGAGTAAAGTCAAGTCAAGTCAAGTTGGGTTGCTCTCAATAAATATGTATGTATTATGTATTCACCAAAACTTGTATTGAAACAAGAAGGAAATCCAACCAACCCTCTTGACTTTTTAACATGTTGTCTTACAGTGTACATTGTACATTGTACAGTGCACAGAAAAGACCCCATGAGGAATCGTACATACATACATTTGGAAAACAACACATTGTGTGTACATGTACTTTGAGGTTCAACTACTTACTTCAATTTGCCCATAAGGCCACAACTTTTTTTTTACCTAACCTATGAAAATTCAAGTAATGTATGTATTATGTATCTACAGTATATAACATAATATCTGGGCCCAAAAAAGAGACCTAGATGATAATAATAATAATTTTAATTCTAATAACCCAAAATGTATCAGCTTTCCCCTTCCTATGGATGAATGATATCCAGGGTAAAATAGATTCATTTGAATTCAATCCTCCAGTCAAAATCACAAAAAGTTAAGAGTGTTGACAATAGGATTTTCTAAATATACATATGTATATATGTAGAAGTACATCCATATTCGCCGACAATTTTAAGCTTGAGCACCCTACAGTCAATCTACTTTTTAAGTTTTAAGTCAAAGTAAAAGTTTTTTACACTCATGAATTTGTACACAGTACACAGACAGTATAGAATTTCATTTCAGAATTTAAAATATTAAATGCACAATCTGTGCCTTTCCTTCTATTTATAAGGGATGTGGAGTGTGGACTGTATGTAATAGTGAATACTGAATACTGAATACAGAATACACACATGTTGCCCATCTAGAAAGAGGAGATTTAAGTGGTAAGTGGTATTCACATTTATACTGTATCCCTTTTCTATTTTCACTGTTTACACGTAAAAATCCAACCCAAAATAAACCACGTGGTCATATTGTTAAGTATAATGTATAATGGACAAGCACATGTGAGGACGAAAGAGTGGAGTGGAATAAAAGTACATGAAATCGAAATTTTACACACATTGCCTGGCTGTCTATGTATAATGTATAGTGTCCTCCATGAAATAATCAAACATCTACAATCATTATTGTTCTATATTCCTCTATTATCTAAAAATGGTTGTTTTTATCAAAACAACAATTAAAGTACACAAAATACTTTCATATCATATCGTATTTTAGCTTTTTGAATTCAACTTCAAGTATCTACACTCTCCAAATATGTATGATGAAAAATTTTAGGAATCGTGGTAATTGTACATAATTGTATTAGGATTAAAATTACTAAAAAGTAAAAAGGACAAAAAAAAGGAAGAGAATTTGGAACACGTGCAGTGTACCATGCCACGTTGCCTTACGAACAGTACCATCAATGTTTACGTTTACGCTCTTGGTGAAAACTCATACCGATACAGGGTATACTTGGATGTATGCATAAGTATATATATACATATGGTAACCCAAGAATATTAAACTAAATGAAATCTTCACAATGTCAAGGGCTCTAGTTTTAAACTTGTGTTGGTGTATTCTCAAAAAGTGTAAGTAATACTGTACACTGTACACTGTACACTGTGTACTTTCCTCTTCCCTATGTTCTTATTCTGATGATTACTATACATTAAACATGGCTATTATTTTCACTCCTGCACAGACATATATACATGTATATTTACTTCTCCAGTTTATTATTCTTGTTTCGTTTGATCGAAATAAAGAAGCCATGTGTTTTATGTCATGCTATGGTTTGTACTTTTGTGCCGTGAAGTGAAGTGTATGGGTTTTACAGTCATTAGGAAGGCCAAATCTACATATTATACATTATACGTGGATTGGTGTATATGAATATCTGTCAACTAATATTTAGTTGTACATATGTGCATACTAGTACACGTACGTAATAATACACTACCTACCAATTCTCCCTTCATTTTTTCCATTGGAAATCATATACTACATAAGATCAAGATAACAAAACACAAGTGTAATATTTCAAAATGTACACAATGTTCTGTTCCTTAGTATGCACTTTATATATTATAATGTATTGTATAAGAAAGAGTTCAACTTTTAAGGACCGTCCTTAAATATATATTACACATGTACGAACAGGGATATAAAATTATGCATTTTTCATAATTATGCTACAATTCCTTTACAGTTGAATAATCTATATGTGTAAAGTAAAAATAATAAAATTATTATTTTTAACATTAGAAGAGTACAATAGTAACACTACGTATGATATTTTCATACTACATTGCTATTTTGTGTGACGTGGAATCTTTATGATTCCTCCTTGAGCGTAAGCAGTTAAATATATGAGTACTTTTTATTGCAATCGTAATAATAGCTTCTTGTTGCGTTGAGCAAGAACCATTCAGATATAACTTGTAGATTGTACATTGTACATATTTACACCCATATGTAAATTAACGTGAATACCAAACAAACCTCAATCACAATTCACAATACAAATATCGAGGCGATTATGATGAATTAATAATAGTATAGCAACACACCAAGACCACAAAAGACTAAAGTGAATACTTCTTGTTGTTCTCAGGGCTCTCTCTTCTCTCTTCTGCCTTGTTCTCTGTTCTCTGGTTTCTGTTCCAGATGCGTATGAATATTGATTTAATGGGTTTTAGTTACATGGGACAATAATGCTATAGTTTGACTGTGAGACGTCATAGGGTTGTTTTAGAAGACGATACATTAGAAACTACCCCCATAAATTCAACACGGTGGGACAGAAGTGCGTAAATTTATTCAGCAATAAATTTACACCATGCCCATTAAAATTTCAACGAAGAGCAATAATAATTATTGCAAAGTCCTCTTCCATCCCTAAAAAGCAAAGAATCTAATAATTACCACATGAGTATGCTAATGCCTTGAAACTATTTTAACATTTATATTTTATTGTATCTTGTGTCCACATCCATGTTCACACGTTGTAAGGAGTTACACTGCACAGTATGTAATATAATGTGCTCATTCAAAAGGTATGACAAAAAGCAATGCATGGCATGCTTGACGTTTTCTAATTTGAAATAAACCATAATATAATAATAATTTTAAATGTTAGTACTCAAATAACGAGCATTTGGTAGAAACAAAATTTTGAATAATGTTAACCAGAAACAAAATATCATACATAAGCAAAATATTTCATAAAAAATATAAAAACTCATGTAAGAAATTCGTTTTGCACATGCATCTAATCTAGTCATCTATTTGTGGACTATATATTATACATTATACATAATGTCAAGGTGAAGATATCAGAAAGTAAGTCACTGCATATTTGCGATAGCTTTTTATACAACTTTTTCTATCCGTTATATATTTTGACGAATAGATTTATTGATTCAGTTCATGGCAAACTTTTTCCTTTTAGCCGCTCCTTTGGTGAAAGAAAAAACTGTTGCATTTTAGCACATGGAGTCTTATTTTTTGTGAGCTTTTGAATCAATACACATGAAAGCATAAATGAATGTAAATATTTTACACTTTTTGTTGTGTAAGGATGATCTATATTTTCAAGGATTCTGATATTGGTTCGTACAATAAAATGAGTCATGAATATTTTTTCGAGACGTATACATAAAAATCAAGATGAATCATCACCAAAGTACGAATTGCAGACATACTATGAAGCAGAACTTATTTTTCCGGAGCCGACAATAAACATTACTATTCTCTGTATTAAATGTATAATATTTATAGATGAGATGGATTAAAAGGATACATGGAACATTTTCTATGGATTTTCCAGTTGTGTCCAGTGTCCAGTTTAATTATTCTATAGATTAGATTGGAAATTGCAAAGTAATGACCAATCACTGGACAGTCTGCATCCTTTTACAGAGTAAAAAATGCCACAGATTTCCATTCAACTTTGTAAATGGACCGTTTAAACTTGCGTAAGTGATGCACATGGATAACATTGTACAATTAGGTTTGCATATCTAACAAGTATTGAAGATCGAGTGAGAGTCAAAGAGAGACACACAGAGAAGGGCAGAGAGAGAGAGAGTCCCTCGTTTTTCCCCTGTACAATGTACAATGTACAGCCACCACGGCTTTACATGAATTGAGTATAGATAGTGTCCGTACTCGCACTTGGATAGAATGACCATTGGTTGGATTAAATTCATGCAGATTAATCTGACTAGATTAATGTGCAAATGAGACAATGGTGTTTTAGGGACTTGAAGGAAACACAACAGTTTGGGAGACAATATATATTATTTTGTATCTTTATAGAAAGTATAGAAAATAGAAACACCATCTAATCCCTGCTCCTGGATCCACTTTTCCCGAAATTACTTTCAAGTTTAAATTTATATGGCAAATGTTGAATGTTCAATCTATCTCCAATATCGAGACTCGAGTCTCGAGTAATTCTAATCCATAATTCTCCACACATTAAACTCAAAACGCGCCTTTGATAGCCATTTAAATATACATTGTGTGTACATATATGTATCTTTGTGTTTCAGTTGTGTCCATGCGTAATTTCCTTCCAATTGTTTGGACAGCACATACAATGTGTACGTTATCATCATCAGTTTTTGTAATTATGCCACAACTTACTGATAAAAAGCCCTCCCTTTCCCAAAAACTACGTTGTACGTTGTAATTTGTCATTTTCCCCCCTTTTAACCATACTTCCTTGCTCAAGCTAAACTGGAAGCTGGACACTGGACATTGTAATGAAATGGAATGATCATTTGAATTTATTTTAAATTGTTTGTTTTAGATTAAATTAAGGCAAACCGTTTATTTATACAATGAGCATGTGGATCTCTCTCTCTTTCTCTCTTTTACACTTTTTTGTTTGACTTGAATAAGTGTTATCTTGAGTCAACAGAGAAATTTTAAAATGCGTCTTAAATGTTTCTTATAAAATACATCGGATTGTGATAAACGAACATTGTAGATTGTATATTAACATACACATATTACTCAATACACAAGTAAAGTAAATATTAAAATTAGCTTTTTCTCACTCTATTATTATTATTATTCTTACTATCAAGTGAGATACATGTGCTGAGCACATTGTATTTCATCGTAAAACACTGGAAAAGTCCCTTACCACGTGATTCCCTTAAAGAACTGAATCCAATCAAACTATTAGACCTTGAAAAGATTTTAAGTACCTAACAATACTATAATATAATATAATGTATAGTACTTGACGTTTAACGTCTATGTCTACATTATGTATTATATAACAGATTCAGATAATTGAACGTATATATATACAGTCGTGTATATAAACACTATCGGACGACAAGTCAGACAAAATAATCGTTTTGTTCCTCTTGTACCCCAAAAAAAACTATGGAGGACTAAAGTTCGACTAAAGAACTTGTATAATATAAAAATCATTATATTATGTAATACATAAAATACATAACACACAAGTTAAAATATTGTTCATCTCATCACTTAAAACACCGCCACTGTTCTTTCCCTTACTTTTCTCGTATTGCTCCAGCCTTAAATAAGCATGGAAGCTGTGTGAGATAGGAGTTCGGATGATAGAGTGAAACTTGTATTAACTTGCATACGAAGGTCTCCCTCCGAATATCGTATACTGTGTCCACTGTCTCTTAATGTCATAGCAGAACAGAAATTGAGAATATGCATTAGTGTATAGTGTATAGAAAATTTACTCTGGAGATCTGATAAAATCTCGTTCCATCGCAATATTCTCTTTGATCTGATATCATGCTACGGTGGTAACTCCAACTAACTTGTCTCCATGTCTACATGGAGATTCATTTTAGGCTACGTAAACTGTACTTATTATACGATCACATGTCTATGTGTCTGTGTCTGTGTGGAGAGATGAGACAGAGTCACAAAACTTGGAGTTCAAAAGAAGTTTCAAGCTTATAATTTTAAAGTCTGGGACAAACACACAAAATACAACAAAAGTAAAATACAGTACACTATTTCTAACATAATACCGAATATAACCTTTTCATCTTATCCTTTTTGGTCTTTTTGGTTCCTTTATTACTTGTTACCATTTATTATGTACATAATATAAAGTTCTAATATGAATCTTAATTGAATTTCAAATGTCTATCCTTGCCCATTTTAAATAGTTCTACATCATACATTCTAGAATAGAGCAGCCACAGGTCATCATCTTTATCAGTCAACCGAAATGTCTCAGTGACAATAGTAAAATAGTAATAGAAACTAAAATCAATGATTTTGAATGAAGCAAGCTTGATCACGTTTCACATCCCGATCTCTCGCACAATTTTCTCCCTCTACGAAATCAACCATTCTACAAGTGTATTTACTTGAACAAAGCGTATTTTGAAACAATGAGTCTTTGATTCGATTTCCGACTTGAATTTAATTACTCCCAAGTCTCAAGTTAGCTTATTTAGCTCTTTAATGAAATAAGACTGCAAGAGAGAAAATCAAAGTCCTGAGCAGAATTCTAATCATAAGATCAGAGCTCAGACTAATACAAAAACTTTATAGAATAGAAAATCCTGTTTTCGATCACTCGATTCAAGTAAATCGCTTATTTGTCTTATTAATTAACTTGACGTGAAATAATAACAAAGATATTTGTATTATACTATGGATTCATGTTTCAAATATAGTTTTTTATACAAGCTGATTTACTTTTTACTTAAATACGTACTTTTGTCAGAAACATTACTGCTATCTACTATCTACAGAACCTAAAATACAGAATATAGAAAATTATCGATAGATTTAAGCTATCGATCTATCTATAATGTCATGAAAGAAAGGTACAAAACACAGATGCATCTATTTTTATGATATACAAACTCATAAATAAGTAAAAATGGATCGGATAGTAACAAACGATCTATTGGTTCTTGGTCATAACAAAGACAAAAATTTTATGATTTTTGCCTGATTTGTAAGAATTATATGTTTTGGGTTTTTTTTGTGTGTGAATATTTTATCATTTAGATAGATCCAAACAAAAAAATGTGTGTGGTGTGTGAATGTGGCTTTTTTTACTCATATTTACACAATTCTGTGAATGTTCCACACTGTCGTGTGTTTGGTGATTGGTATCAACTCTTAACAGCACGCGAAAGCAATAAAATTGTCTAAACAACCATCTGTGAATAAATTCCATCAAAACTTTCATATTGTATTTAAATTAAATAACAAAAAAAACGATATATATTTGAGCACTGAGATTCTATAAGCAAAAAAAATAGAAAATATCCAAAGGCTCGTGGTCAGACTTTCAGCAAAATATGAAAAAGGGAGAATTGAGAGTTGTGACGGTATTGTCTTTTTCCTTTTTTTCCAATATTGGGTTTCTCCGCAAACAAATCGTAAAACCAGAAACACCCATCCCATTTCATATTCCGTATTCCGTCATTGTTACTATTTTGACGACAAAGTATGTGTGACATGTACGGAATACAGAATACAGAACCACAGATTTCCCGCAGTTTCATACTAATAAAAGATTTTAGTCGTAAAATGCTACACAAAATAAGAAAAACAAACAAATATTGCACAGCATTATAAATATCACCTGGCATTAATTATGCAGTATTAAATAAGGCATTTTGGTGGCAATAGCATCAGAGTGAAGGAAATACATGCCTATGCCAACTACTCTTACTCTCTAAAAATCCAGAAGTACAGAAATCCAGAAATCCAGAAAAGTCCCAAAAATATCATGTTTGTTTTCAACAGTATTGCCCTGCGTCAAAATTTTATGACCACGCAACTCTCTTTCACTTTTCCTGGTATCATCCACAAACTCAGTGTAGATGTTGTGTACATTACTGTACTCCGTACATACATAGAGGATTAGAGCATCCCTGCATTGCACATGCTTTTGACGATAGTAATAATAATATAGTCCTTTCAAGAGATTCAAGTTGATACTCTTTTTCTAGAACGACACCACCAACTCTACACATGTGTAATGTGTAGAGTTGGAAAAGTCTGTGTAGGAAACCTTTCCACTAGAAGCTTGTTTGAAAAGTAGTATGAAATGAATTTATAATAAAAAAAAATAATATAACGATAATCCTCGAGCTCAGATACAATTGTGTAATAGTAATAGATTTTACACGGAGCTCACAAGACTTTTCTATACACTTGTATTTTATTGTGTAGAAAAGAAAAGAGATAATTTTTTCCGCCTTTTTTTCTTCTTTTTTCAAGTATTATTGTATAAGGTAACAAGAAAGAAGGGAAGAAAGAAGAAGAATACATGAGTTTGAATATATAAAAAAAGAGTTCTGTGACTCAAAAACTCAAAAGATGATAAAACTCCTCCTTCCGAATCTCGCCTCCAACTGTGTATCTCTTTGGTATAAAATATATTATATTATATTTCTTCCTTTACTAGAATCTAGAATTGATTCTTTTTCTCTCTTTTCTCTTTTGCCTGGTTGATTTCCATATTAGTGTACTGCTTGAAAGAAGCTTTCTGTATGTTTACTTCAATTCAATGTCAACTTATCCAACTTTTTTTTTGCTCTTTTCTCTCTCTCTCTCTCTCTCCCTCACTCTCCTTCTTTTCCTCCATTCAAGTACACCAAAAAAAATATCATTGTATAAATTATATTACGTGTACAACTACTATTACCATTATATTTTACAAGCAGACCAGTATGTTTTATATCAAGTACCATGTACAATGTACAGTTGTAATTCATGAGCGTAAGGCGAATGATACCTTCCTTTGAAACTGTTCCTTAATGTACACGCTTCATAGACTTCCCTTCCCTTCTAACGCACTTATGATACGTACAATTATATCATAGAGGTATTATGAATTTTGATACACATCTCCCACTAAATATATATAGTCCATCATTGACAATATTATAAAACCTTTTTTGTATTAGGAAAATACTACGTTTTATTTTTAAGACAATGAGTATGTATGTTAATGTATTTTCAGTGTAATTTTGTAATTTTGTCGTTTTTCAAGTACCAATTCAACTTTAATGCAAATAGCAAGTGACATACTCTAATAATGAAAAATAATAATAATAAAAATAATGCAAGTGCACTCGTGTTATCAATATCAAAGTTGGAGATTTAATAAATATCCTAATAATAATCATGATAATAATCTTCTGCATGAATGAATTGGGTCTTCCAAAACACACAATAAGATAGATCATTATAAAGACGGTCCGGAGAAATTTATATACGACGACAGATAACAGACAACCCCTGGACAGCGTTTAAAAAATATTATGAAAGACAATACAAATAAAGGAGAGAGAGATTGAAACTGAAACTGAGAAAGAGGGCATTTGAGTCATCAGAACGATTAATGTATAAATGTATAATGCACATTGTGTACTGTACGTATGTACACTTGCATTATGAAATATGAAATTTAAGTAGGTGTACGGCAATTTTATTTACATTTTGTTCATGTGTTCACTCTTCTGACTAATTCGAAAATCTCTTCATGTGTGTGTATTTGTATTTTGTATATTAATGCTTAATGCCCAAGTGAGTGCAATGTAATACGGTTTGATGATGCATAGGAAAATCAAGTTGTGGAGGGAAAATAATTTTTTTAGACAATGCTCTAGGCCTTGTATACCGTATACCGTATACATGAAAAGAGAGGAGAAAAGAAGTATATAGGAAGTGTTCATGTACCAAGGACTGAAAAAACAGTAAGATGTATGAACCTTAGATCTGTTCTCTCCTTCTATCTCTCTCTAATCGTATAGTGTGTATTATAGTCAGCAACAGATCCAATACGACAAAATACGACAAGTAGTAAGTAGTACGCAAGTGCACTTACATGCAGCGATATAAGAAACAAGTAAGGGAGAGAGAGAGAGTGAACACAAAGCAGGATTTAGAGTAAAAGAACAAATGAAGAACGTATTGAGAAAGATTATAAACTATAAGAAAGATGGGTAGAGAAATCTTTTACTTCTCCTCCAAGATCTGTACAGAAAAAATAAAAAAAATAAGGGAAAAAAGAGTCCGAGGTTGTTGCTGGAGTCAAGGCTTGTCCTTATTCTCCGCGTATAAGTACAGGGTACAGCGGACTGGATTGGTTTGGTTTTGGTACCTTTACAATCGTTCATCGTCAGCTAGTTAGTTTCTGCTTACACGTGCACACATAAACTGCATGCAAAGTGTAAAGAGATGCATTATTGTTATACCCGTAGACACATCGTCTCCCTCGTCCTTTTTCTAAACCACCATACAATGAACTCTCTCTCTTTCTTTCTTTCTTTCTCTGCGTACACCACATAAAAAAATATCCTACACCTACACCCTACGTATTATGCATACAAGATTACGCACGTTAATACACGTTTTGTTTCGTACTTCGTACTACCTATTCTTGTTGTCTATATTCCCAACTTTTTTCTACTTGTGTACAGTGCACAGTGTACTACTACTCACACAATGAACATCATGTACCAAACACTTACGACAAATCCTTATAATTTCAATGCCTTATCAACTACAACGAAACTACATCAAATTATACAATATATTATACATAATATAGTATTATGTATTATGTATTATCCATGTGCTTTGTGCATGGGTCATACAAGAGGTTCCAAGCTCCATGAAAGTCCTTTTTTTACGTAGATATAACTTATTATTATTCCAAGTCTAATTGCCAGATTTGAAATTCAAAACTCAACCCATTATAATAATACATTATATAGCCAATAAAAATTATGTAGCATAGAACATAGAAATAAAAAATATATATGTAGATATTATGAAGGCGAAAAAACAAGTTTCCATACAATTTCATTGCATAAAATACAAATACAAAGAGTGGAGTAAGAGACATAATATTCACATAAGCCCTTGTAATCCATCAATAAATAAACTATTGATATTGATGACACAAGTTTTTTCAAACAGTTCTGGTCTGGGTTGAAAAACCCTCTGGTTTTCTGTTCTTTTCCCTTGTTTCACCAACATTACAATAGTTTCATTTATTTTGTTTGGACCTCGGCTCGGGTTAAGACAAATGCAGTAGCAACCAGAAATCAAGCTAAACAGCAATCTGATGACAATCAAACCTCATGTGTTTTCATGTGTGTGTAGTGTGCATATTCACTCTGTATCTCCAATCCAATCTCCACACAATATACAGTATATATACAGTGTACAATGGAAAAGAAGAGAAAGACGACTTTGTAATGTAATTTGAGCGTGTACTCAAACGAATAATACTATGAACGAGAAAGAGAGAGGGAGAGAGATCATCCAAACACCTGTGAATCACTACACACAACACACAACAGATATTGTCTATTATATTATATAAGAATACGAACATGAACAACAAAAGCCAAAACAAAAAAAACTTACTATGGAAGGAGAAAAAAATTATACGCGAGTTCGTAGATTCATTTTGTTTTGCACGCGTCATTTATCATTTCAACTACTACTTGCTACAGACTTTTACTTCTCCTTCCTCGACGTACTTTTCTTTCTTATTTCTAAGGACAGAGCTTATAGCTTGAGCTCCTACAGTGTGAGCACATTAGTTTCGTTTTTGTTCTCCTCGTACTCCAATCTATTGTAATTATTCATTTAATTCTATGGCCAATTCGAACGAACGTGTGCAGTGTACAACGTATACACAATAAATAAATGAATAGGAAATATTGAGAAAAAGCCAAACCAAACCAAGCTAACTGCATCCAGTAAATTTTAATAGACCAGGATTCTAGGTACTAGATTCAAGTTGCATAAAAGAATTGCCATTGCTAATAAATTGATTTTGTTTTCTATTAGTGATGAAAGTTCATATAGTGTAGAGTGTAGATGTACAAAGTATCGATTCACCATCATTAGAATCACTTCATATTATCTACATCTGTAGTATACTACTTATCCAAGTCTAGTCAATAATTCCTCATCAACATGCTACTGGTGTTTACTATTTAACTCCCTATTCTTATAATTTACTAGAAGCATTAAAAATTGAGGTATTTCATGTTATCTGAGTGGTTTCTAGTCAATTCGGACCTGCTGAATCCGAATCTGGTCTCAGGACAAAGAGTCACCAACTTTTAGTCGGTCAAAATTGACAAAAACCAGGCCAGAGTTCAAATTGTGCATGTTCGCGGTTTCTTGGACGTAGATTTGTGTGGGAAAATGTTGTGTGTGTGATTTCCCTTTCTCTTTTCCATCTCCACACACACACACACATTTTTCCAGCAACTTAATAATAAATAAAAAAATGAACAACTATATTATTAATTACTAATAATAATAATAATGATTATTATTATTACCATAAATGTTGACATCAATGTAAGACAGGATATAAACTTTACAAATTATAAAATGAGTTGTAAATTGTAGCATTGCAAAAGTAAATTTAACTAATAATAATAAATAATAATAATCATTATTATATTATTATTGCTGTTGTGATGATCACACTCTTTTCTATTACGATTACCTACAATGTTTTGTAAACG
>JABASP010000696.1:0-43588 GCA_019776565.1 Sminthurinus signatus
CTTGTGTTTGTGCAATGCATAATAATATTGAACATGTCAAGTGGACTGGACTGGACTGAACCAAACTGGAGTGAGCAGAGCTGAGAGCTGAGCTAAACTAGGCAAGGGAAAAAATAGAAGGAAAGTCCAACTTTTTAACGGTTTTACATAAGGTGAATTGTGAATTCTTATTAGAGAAGCCAGAGAGAAAGAAAGAAAGAAAGAAAGGAAGAGAGAGATTGGTTGGTAACCACGGACTACGGACTACGGACTACAGACTACAGACTACCAGAAGCAAAAGAAAGAGAAAGAGAGAGAGAGAGAGGAAAAAAGAGACGGTGGTTCCGTTTCTCCGGTAAAATGGATGCTAGATACTGGATATATTATTTTTCTGCTGCCCCATGTACATTGTACATGTATCTAGCTCATACTAATACTTGTTCTCTTTCTTTTTCTTCCTCGTCTTGGTCTTGGTCTTGGTCTTCATCTCTCTGTCCAGCGCCTGGACTGGAAATTAATTTGATGCTAACATGAATGTACATAAATGTATACATATATAGATTCTAAGCATGTCCAGAGAAGAAAAAAAAATCAATTTTTGAGACCCTTTTTGCAATATCCTTTGCATTTCTCATGTCGTCCTCGTCTCCTACATTTTACATTCTACATTCTACATTTCATCCAACGCACACACATGTACATTATACACACATACACACATACACACATCAACCGACCAACAGCCAACAGCAGCAGCAGCCAACCCCTCCATTTTTCAAGAGCTTCGTTTTTTTTTCTCCTCTCCTTTCTCTTTCCTTTTCTCTTCTTCTCCTTCATTCTCCGATAATTCCGACAAGACAACTTTTCTGTTTTTTATAACTCCCTCATCCTCATTCTCATTCTCTCCAATCTCCAACTCTCCAATGTGTGTGTGTGTGTGTGTCCTCTTCTCTTCCTCCTTCTTTTTTCAAATCATATTCACAATACATTTTCCATTTACTGGATATACAGATACGAAATAGATTATGTGTACTCTGGACGTTGTACATATTTATTTTGCATATGGATTTTGAATCTACTATTCAATCTTATATGATAAATATATGTATTTTTTATACACATAAAAAATGATGACAACCAATCAAAAACTCCTCTCTCTTTCTCTCTCTCTCTCTTTTCCAGGAATTAACAAATCAATTTTTCTTCCTCTAATTGGAAACCCAAAAAACGCCAAGGACAAGGAAAAGTAAATGTCATGTATCAGAAAGTGAGCAGATTTGTAGCTAGATCTCTAGTTCAGCCATATTCAGCTTTTTTAAATTTTATTATGTACAATGTACAACTAAAACTTGGATTTTTCCATATTCCCCATATTGTACATTTTACAGGAAAGTCAAGTACTTTTATTACCCAAATCAGAGATAGACGTTTTTTTCCAGAGATGTTGGGGAAAATGGAGTGGCAAATAGACAAAGATGTAGAATGTAAAATGTAGAATGCTGTTCTAGAGTCTAGAGTACAGAATACAGAATTTAGTTCACTTTGGTACAATCATGTCACTTGTGTACAGTGTACTGTGTCTAGTTTGTAGTGTGTAGTGCGGACCCAAATCAGAATCAAAACCCGAATCCGAATATCCTAAAAGGTTTTTTTTGACAAAAAAATGTTTCTTGTCATATACATAAATACTTTAGGGAGACGCTCGTACGCTTATATTTATATCGTAGATAAAAGATGTTGTGGATTTTACACTGCTATAGACTGTAGATTGTAGATTTTAGATTTTAGATGTGAAGATAGAATATAGAATGTAAGTCAAAAGTCAGAAGGCGGCGTATGGTGAAGAAGGAGAAGACCATGAAAAAAAGGGTAAAATGTAAAATGTAAAATTTAGTTATACATGAATGATGCATACGGGAGTGATGGAGAGAAAAGAGTGAGGGAGTGTGAATGAGAGAACAAAAACTGACAAAATAGAGATAGAGATAGACTTTGAGCTTTGAGGATACTTTGTAGGTGGATTTTTGGTAACCAGTTGGTTAAAGGTGCTATTTCATATTTCATATTCCATAGAATCTACTGCCTTCAGTTCACTTACTTTTCGCTTTACTTTACCTTACGTTTCCTCCATCTCCCATCCACTTGATACACTGCAAGATGTACAATGTACAGTGGACATATTCAACACCTCACCGTAGACCACATAGAAATGTGACTGTAACTGGAAAGTATATGTGCTTATCCTGTACTCTTAGTCATGTTCATATTCTGTTTTATACATTTTTTCACACACATTATATCTTTTGTGTTTTGTATGCATATTACAAGCAAGTACGTTTGACTTTTTATGTGAAAAGATCCGAAATCTCAGTGTAAATTGCGACTGTTCTCGTGTCTTGCATTGCATTTTGTGATCTTGCACCTTGTACATTGTGTACATTGTGCACACATTTTGTCGCAAATATTGCCCATGAATCTCGTGGAGGGAGTGGGATAGCGAACGAGTCACTCGTCTTCAAGATGACGATGAGGAGCACAATATTATACATTGGATGCGCTCTCACTCTTCACTAGTTGTAGGCTCCTTCATGTTTCAAATTTTAACAAGTTGCTTTTCTAACAGAAGACAGAAGACAGACTATTGTAAATTGTATGTGAGTGCAATTCAGCGCAGTATAGTACGGGACTGAGTCAGATCACACCAATACCAGAAACAGAACAAAAGAGGCCAGTTGGCTTCGTTATGGTATTTTCAAAAAGGACACAATTTGATATACGGAGACTTTCTCCCTCATTTTCTACTCGGGTATAACACCTTGTTCCAATTTTCCTCATTTTTATATCAATGCTCTTTCTCCAGTTTACTTTTTATTTAATTTTTTCCATGTATTTTTTGCCTCGGAGAAGGGTTTATTTTCAAAAATTCCAGTAATTTTCATCTCTGGAAAATTTCTTCGTATAATATTAAATAATATTATAGGCATTGCTTAACTCACATGAATATACATTTTCTGTTTCCTATTGCCCCGACAAAAGTATATTGTACAGTTTAGATGGAAAAGAGCCAACTGAAAAATGTTCCTTTGAAATTGAATTCTTTAGTTCAATTGACAATTGAGAGGGGTAATAATTTAACAAACCTTTAACGCCAAAATAAAAGCTAAACAGTTTGTAGTTTGTAGATACATTAACTCTAATTGCAGAGAAAAGAGGAATTTTCTCAATAGCAGTATCAATATATTCAAATTCAAGTGAAATGAATTGTTTGTTTGTTTCTACTTTGTCGAAGGGACGAGAACAGCAAAAGTACACACATGTTCCAATTTAATTTTAAAAGAGTTTCGATTGCAATTCATCTCGTTTTCTCCATTTCCTCCAGAAATATTTCCACCATTGTTATTAATGTGGGTGCGAGGGAGAAGAGAGAAAGATAAAGCGAGAGAAAAATAAAAAGAAAGGACAATTATTGAGACTTTGACGATACTGGAATTCCAATGCCAATGGCAATGGCAATGACAATGTGGGGGTATTGATTGAGATCCGAATTCGAATTCGAATTCAAGTCCGGATGTAAATGTACAATGTGCAAGAGAGGAGCGGCTGGTGGCTGGTGAGAGTAAAGGCAGAACACAACATAACATAACATGAGAGAAGAGTGTTCAAGTAAAAATGTCTCCGTGTTTTTTATAAGTGTGTGTATTTGTACATGTGTATTTGTGTACTGTATTTGTGCACAGTAGTTGTAGATGAAGGGAGTAGCGAGTGGTGGTGGTGATCCTAATTCTAAACAAAGCACGTATATCGAATCCTCCAAGATAGATGAGTTAGGAGTATTGGCAAGGGAAATTTCCACTGAGAACTGATTGGGTATTTCTTAAAACTTGAAGCTTGAGTGAGACCCACACACACACAAAATACAGATACAGTATACACAAACAGAGAAAGAAAGAAAGAAGACAAAGAGAAAGAATCGGTTTTGCAAATAGATCGTTTGTGTAAATCTTTCCCTTCTTGTCCGTCCGAAATAAGGAAGAATTCTTCCTCTTTCCAATCCAATGCTATACAATATACAATATAATGTTCCACTATGCAAAGTATCTAGAATCTAGTATCGACTATCGAGCATTTTGTATCTTGTATCTTGAATCGCGACAAGGGAGAAAACTACACACATATGAACATGTATGTGTAATACGTAATACGTATTAGGAATACGGAGGAGTAAAAAAGGGATGGTGAGCGACTTGTACAGATACAAATGCACTCAGTCCTCATCCACATCCACGTCCTCAGTATCACATTTGAAAAAGAGGAGGAAGAAGAAGAAGAAGAGAAGAAGAAAAAAAAACTTTTTTCCATTTCCCATCTAAATCTTTTGCTACGGGGCGTTGCCATTAGAGTTATTCGGACACTTTCTACTTGTACTTTTACTTTTGGCTCTGTACTCTTTTTGTTCCTCGTCCTTAAAAAAAGTCTACCTTCACTTGCTCTGTTCTCTGTTCTGTTTCATCTCTCCTTTCTCTTTTCTCTTTTCTTTCCTCCCTCATCTGCATGGCATTCTTTACATTATAGTCCCTTGCCTGTCTAATCTGTGCATATGTACAATGTACAGTGTACAAAACCCTTTTCTTTTTCCTTTCTTTCCATGTGTCCTTTTCCTACTGATATTTCTTACATTATATGAACACTGTATACTGTATATACAATTTACATGACAACACAATGTACATTGTACAAAATCTTGGTTCTTGGTAGATATAAGATATAAGATATACACAGAGGACAAAATGGTTACATGTATTAGATATATCTTTTTATTACATAATCTACGAATGCATATGCATGTGGATAAGGATAGTTCATGTAGGTTGTAGATTGTACATTGTACATGTGTATGGAAATTTACGGGTGGAATGTGTATTCAAGTTGAAGTTGAGAAGAGGAAGGCTATTATGGTTTTATATGTAAGGAAACATTCACATTCATCTGATCTGCTGGGAAAAATGAGGAGTTTGGGTAACTTCAAAGCGAGCTTGAATCCTGCAATAAATTACATTTCCCTATGCATCTCACTCACTCTATTCTCTGTTCTCTCTTCTCTATTCTTTCCGTACAAACACACTCATCCTCATCCTCATACTCACTACTCACTACTCACACACACTCATGGATACACATTACACATACATTTCTATTGATTTCGCTCACAGCAAAATGAAATTATTGCACTATCCCTTCTCGTTTATTTTTCTCCTTCTCTTTTATCCTCTTTCTTGTCATAGACTCTTTCCCTCTTTCTCTTTCTCTTTCTCTATCTCGTACTCTCAAGCATCCAACCAAAGAGAATATCCATAGAGATAGAAAGATAGATCTAGATTCATGTAGAAAGTAGAAAATGGAAAGAAGGGAGAATGAGAAACATAAACGATTTACCATCAATGCTTATTTTTCTTACCTTAATGCCACATGTATCTACAATGTAAGATGTAAGATGTACAATGTACATTGAACATTGAACATGGACTTTGGACTTTGGACTATGGACTACGGACTTTGGACCACTTACAACACATCTCTTTCTCTTTTTGTCAAAGTCAATACCAATAGCAATAGCAATAGAAATGATAGTACAAGTAAAAGTACCAAATCCGAAATACAATTCAGCCATGTATGAATAATAACAACCGTATCCATTATGCAAGAGTACAATGTAGAATGTAGAATGTAGATTGCGGATTGTGAATACTTGAACTCATTTCTTTCTACAAGAGCGTTTCAAAATCCTCTACTTTCTCTTGCGTGATTTTCATCCTTCATCATCAGAGGAAATGAGATGAGAAAATGAGAATTTGTCCAACATTTACCGTCTTCAGTCTATAAAGCTAGTGGTCACTATTGAGGCATTTTTTATTTTGATTTTTTTTAATTACTTTAATTTTTGCACGTGTATGTACGTGTATGTGTATAAGGGCCTCATAAAAGTATCTTCACAAAGTGCTGAATTTGGTAATATTTTTTTAAAAAGATTGTCAGGCGTAAAAACTGAAGAGTTTTGATATTTTTGGTCGTACATACTAAAAACGTATAAAAAACAAAATTTGATTCGGAAGACATTGAAGTACATAAAGAAAAAATGGAAAAGGGAAAACATTGCAAATTGGGAGAAAATACTATTTATGAACTCGAAAATATAAAAAATAAAAATCATGTTCAGTGTTGGAGATTCGAGATCGACATCAAAGGCAAAATTGTAATGTAAGATATAAGTATTTACTCAGGCACAACTATATATATTATGTACATTCTGAAAAGGAAAATTGTCACTTTTAAAAAAACAAGAGTGAAAACAAATTCTCTCTTCCTTCAAATTTTCCTGTTTCTTGTTGCAGATGCTATGAAAAAATAATACCTTTTCAAATCCTATTTCAAATGGCAAAAAATTTTCAACTATTATATTGTATCATATTTACACGTTTAAATTTTGAAAAGCTATTTGACTGTTTTGTATCTCACTAACTTTGCAAGTCAGTTTCAGCTTCACTATTCGCTATTCACTTTTTCGTCTCCTAACATGGAAAAACTTGACAAAAACAAGGATAAATTTTGTACATTACTTTGTTTTTTATTTCTCATCTTTGTACTTTAAACACATATAAATGAAGAAAATTTGCACTTTGATTTATATTGAAAATTGAGTACCTTTTGACGTTTCAAATAAATCTTATTCTGCCATATGATAAATAAACACGATGTCTTTCAAATTTAATCAGAGTAAAAAGTGGAGAAATAAGTTAATGTTTTGCTCTGTACTCTGTACTGTGTACATTGTACATTGTACATATTTTATCTTTATCTGACAAGTTGTTTATGTTTTTCACTCCAAATACTTAATGATGGTTTTCACAATAGGGCTGTATATAAAAGTAACAGAATGATCAAAAACCAATAAAAGCATGGGAAAATATGAAATGTACAATTTAGAATGTGTAGTGTAGATGAATAGATGAAAATGGATGTGATCTCGTTTAGGGAAAAACATGTTGATCGCTGATCGTTTTACTAAACACAGATACTTTTTCCCAGTCTGAATTCTCAATTTGATGTTTGATGTTTGATGAGTGATTGTGATTGTGTCTGTGATTACAATTTAGGTGCCAATAATAATTTTTATAAGATTTGTTTTTGTATTTTTCAAAAGTCAATACCATTCACAATTTACAAAAAACCAGCAACATGAAAAATGGATCTTTGCCATTTTACAATCTTGAATCTTGAAGCATTCAAAATTCAAAAGACCATCACGCCATTGAAATCTTGAACTGTTTTCTTCCGTCATTCATTCAACATTCAACATTCAACTCACTTTATATTATAATCTTTCATCTTTTTAACGCCAAGAGTTGAATTATATACAGGAATACTTTTGAGCTTTGATTTTTGAACTTTGAGTAGGTTTGTTACCTCTAGGAATTTCTTTTAGAAAATGAAAACAAGCACATATTATCTGTATTACATATTTTATAAAAGTTGCATCAGTCACTGCTTGCTGTTATTTTATTATACTAGATGTTATTATTATTATCATTATTAATATCATTCCCATCGACTCGAATTGCATTGCGGTTCGTGGTTTGGTTTGGTTTGGATTTCTCAGTGCCAATCAACTTTGTTCGTACCTCTCATATCGCGTCTTTTGTACAATAAACCGACACTTTGTACTTGTACTGGTTTTCCATCCTGCAACATTTTCCTACAAAGTTCAAAAATAGAATGCAAAAATCTCAGACTTTTGAAGGTTTGTATTTTCTAACCACATGATTCACAGTCAACAGTCATTTTTATTATTATTACTAATTTCAAGAATACAAAGTAAAACATACGAATGTAAAAAAAAAAGTAAAAAACACTTTGTACTTAAAATTACCATTACCATTGGCATTAGCTATAATTTTTAATTTTTTACTTGTCTAAAGTCTAAAGTCTACAATGTACAAAATGTACCATGTCTCTCTCTGTATCACGCCTTTGTTGCATAACTTGTTGAAATGTTCTTCGCGTCGTTATATTTGATTATCTACCATTATTATATTTATTATTGTGATTTTAATTCAATTTAAATTATACTATAATATAATAATTATGCACTCCTCCAATTCTCTTTCCTCTTCCTTTGGCTCTTCCCCAATCCAATCCAGTCCAAGCCAAGCCAAGTCAAGTCAGTGCAATCCAGTGAAAAATGTGCAATATCTATCCACCTCATATTTGTATTTTTGGCAAGTTGAAAAATAAATGAACTTTTTTCTATAAAAAACAAAGGAGGAATAAACAAGACGGCCGTTGATAGCTGAAAATGTGGAAATGGAAGGAAAAGTGCAAAGATATCTACATTCTCCATTCTAGATTCTACATTCTACATGTAGGTATAGATTATAAATGCATTTAAATATTTATGATTGTCATAACAGTCTGTAGGCTGTAGCCAGTACAATAGATATTACCAAGACTATGATTATCTTTTTGTGGTAAAGACCACCTCATCAAATTTGTACGTTGTATGTTGTACGGGCAAAAAAATAAGACGAAGAAACGAAGAATGAATACCAGTCTACAGTCTGAAGTTTACATTTCTTATTTTTACTACAATATATAGAATGTCTGAGTTATGGAAAAACGGGCAAAAATAATGCAAGGAAATAGCAAAAGTAAGAGTAATATGGCTGCTTTCCTCTCTCTTTCTCGCCTATATGCATGTATGTGTATTTTTGTTTTCTCGTTTGCTATTTTTTATATACAATATACATACGTAGTTATTATGACATAAGTATAGATTTGCTGTTGGTTTGGCAGTTTGTTGTGTGGATTTTTCTATTGCGGAAAGAGATCATTAAATACAAAGAGCAGAGCAAGTCACTTATGTATTATGTAGTATGTAGTATGTATAATGTCTCGTCTTGACTTTTCCGAACCTCAATATAAAAAAACATGATGTATCATTATTACAATACTGAGTAATGAGTACACAATACAAATACAAATACATGAATAGATATGCAATATGCAACATGCATTGCACTGAGCTGAACTGAACTAAACTGCACTTGAAATTATTCTGCCTAATTTGGTCGACAACTTGCAAGTTGCGCGTTTTCCATTTCTCATTTATTCCTTTGCATCCTGTGCTCTTTTGGCGCTTGCCAAACTACAAACTACTAGCTGAATAAAGAAGACAGAGGGAATGAGAATAGTATGAAAAGTATAAAGTATAAAGTATGAAGCTTTGAAGCTATGAAGACGAAGAGGAGGAGTGGAGAAAAAAAATTGCCGATAAATCTTAATAGCTTAGCTTGTTAAAATTATCCCATATTTACACAATTGACTTTTAGTGGATATGTTTATTACGTGTTTCTCTTCCCTCTCTCACCCTTTCTGCTTCTCTGCCTCTCTGCCGTCCATCAGGGAAGAATGAACAGGGAACAAGAGTACAGAGTACACGGGCTTAGTTAAATAGGTAGCTTCATAATACATAATATACATGGCAAATTGAATGAAGAATGAAGAGAAGAGTTGAAAAGAGAGGAAGAAGTGTGAGTGAGTGAATTGTGAATAGTGAATGAATGTTTGTTTGTAGCTTGTACAATGTACATGCATAATATGAAAGCACACACACTTTTGTACAAACACACACACTTTTGTACACACAACTTATGTTTCTTGTTGTTGTAATTCTCGGATAATCATAATCGTAAAAAGGTGTGCACACATGTTGATTTAACTTGATAAGTATCTGAGACGTGATCTGATTAATTTTTCGTATAATCAGTAGGGTGCTCGATTCAATTCTCGCTCTTCACTCTTCTTTCCTTCCACAGTATAACATGCACAATGTACAATAAAGGCAGCATACCACAGGATTCACAATGTTGTATGTACATAATATCAAATATTTCTTGCACATCAGATTGGAGATTGGAATCTTCTAAATACCCAAAATATTTAATGAGATAATCTAAATCAGACTGGAAAATATGCAGAATTTTCCATCGGAGACATGCCAAACTATGCACAACTGCATGACGACAGACAATATCAAATACAAAATACCAAAAGCAGACGAATAAAAAAATTAACAAGTTCACAACACTTTACACTTTGAGCCAAATGCCAACTGCCAACTCTGCCAACAAAATACATATTTAATATTTATTCATTATTATTATTGTGGAGCCGATGGCAATAAAAGAAAATTTCCAGTTGTGAAATTCCACTGATAATTAATTTCCTCCCTCCAGTTCATATTCAAAGCTCATAGCTAACAAAGACAGAGAGAACTGGCGTAAACATCGATGTCTCATAAATAACAAAAGAGGGAAAAGAATATAAAACACTTGAATTTTGGAATGACGTGAATTATCTTGTATCATTTTCCTTGAGGTAATAATTATTGACGGCATATGCATGAATATCATTATTTTTTGTCTCGTTTCTCGTATTACATGGATGTTACATTGTTATTTTTTTATGTAATTATACGAAAGTATTATTAGACGAGGTTCTTTCAGGATGTATTATTTTTAAATAGGTAATTTTTTTATTTCATAATCCATAACTGAACGATTAAACTTGAAACGAGACTGTATTCTTTGGAGTTTGATTATGAAATAAATATCTATCTCCAAGTTGCAAGTACTTGAAGGAATAAAAAAATAAAACAAGTTGAGCAATAATCATAATGAATTTTATAATTATGGTTCTCAGTATTAATGATGGTTGATAAAGACGTAAAATCCTCTGTAAAAATGGGTTGTTACATAATATATGTATATGACATATATGAGTCTGGCTAAAAGGTAGAATTAATAAATTAGTCTAGAATCTAGAAGTAGAAAAAGTAACATTGGGAATTGGAGATTCTCATTTTAATTCGTCTTAATTTGAATTAATAAAAATTTATTGAGCAGAACCTTTTTGCCATGTTCTTACTAAAAGAGGCAAAACGGCTCATTTACGTCTACAACTTTATTCCCTATCCTCTGAGTTTATACTAAGTTTATACTATTGCTGGAGCAATGTGAAAAAAAAACAATTTATTACACAGTACAATATTTAAGCTTTGAATACAGAGAATGAATAAAAAAAGGCAAGAATGATATGATATTAAAAGACTTTTAGTTCTTTTTGTGGGCGATGGATGGGAAATTAAAATGTTTGAGAGTTTGAGAGAGTTGAGAGAATCAAACAAAAAGCAAAAAGGTAAAGGTACTTTATGATTATTAGTATAGTATTTATTATTTATTCACAATTGTACTTATACTTTGTACTTTTTACTCTGTTTCAAATTACTCACAGACGATTATTATTATTTATTATTACCACATGATTATTAGTATTCATATACATTATACATATGTGTGCTCATCGAGTTGAATGAGTATTAGCAATGGATAATAAGCATGAATTATGAATTATGAACATTTGTTTCTCTTGTATCTGAGCAGGATCTGCGTTGTGGATATCAAAATCATCATCATTATCATCATCCTCAAGCACCGTCGTATTCGTCTTCATATTCTTATTCGTATTAAAACAATAACTGGGAACGAACGAACGATTGTACAGAGTTTGCACTGTTTTTTATTCACTGGTTTGGATCTGGATCTTGTAATTTGTAATTTGTAATGAGCAAGTGAAAACAAGGGAAAATACCCACAAACTAGTATTTATCGACAGTCAAGTACCTTCCAACTATATATTTAAATATTTATAACTTGTGTGTGGATTTCCACCATCAAATCAAGATACTACACAATACACATGAATTCCATTTACTATTTACTATAAGCTTTCCTCCATACACCACATTAATAATTCTCTTCCAAGTAGATAAACACATAAAAATTATACATGAAGAGATCCAAATTAAGTTAAAAGTTAATAAATAACTACGAAAGAAAAATGAACAACTTGTTCAGTGTTCAGTTTCTTCAAAAAAGTTTAGTCATTCATTTGTTCTCATTGAAAACCCGAACAATTGAGATTAGCTAATAATTATCATAGGGAATAAATACACAAGGAAAGAAAGCTGGATCGTTCATAACATATATCAGGATCAGGTGATATGAAAAAACATAGAACTTTTTACTCTTTACTCTTTACCACGCTGCATTTCACTTACATCTATCATCTATCGTATGTATTTGGTATTTGAGATTTGAGACTTGAGCTCTATTTCTTCATGGTCAAAGGGTAAACATAAACATAAACAGTATTATCTTGTTCATCTTAATCGCTTTTTAATAACAATTGTGTCCATTACCTTTTCTTCTTTTCCTCCTCCCACCTCCTGCTCTCTGCTCCGTTCTTTCAGTTCTTTCTTCCCTCTCACTTCTCCCATCTCATATGCAGCAGTTACAAAAGTTACAAATGATGTTTTGTCTTTTTCTACATTTTCACATGTACAACTTACATTAATTTCCCCCGACTTCACAGTCAGTAAATAAAAATAAACCTGTAGGATAAGAGACTTTTGGCTTTTGGCAGTACAATATTGAAAATAATACATGTACCTTATGCTAAACATCACGAGACTATTACAAAATTTATTAAACCTCTGTTTTACAAAGTATGAGTACCATATCTACTATCTAAATGCTACACGTATATTTTGTGTTACATAAATGTGCAAAAAATTATGGTTGTATCATCTGAGCAAACTTTTTTTTAGTGGTTAGTGATTACTATTAGCTTTATCATGGGACTTTTTGATTAACAAGATAAAATAGATAATAGATAATCCACTCATTACCAATTATCAAGGTTAGGCTCCTAACCTAACACAACCTAACTTAACCTGTAGCAAAGTATCAAGTCTCAAGTGTGCAAATTTTTTATATAAGTTTATATATTGCCAAAAGTGCCAAGTAAATTTTTATCTGTAGTGCAACTAAAATTACACATGAAAGCATCGAAATATCCTTAATCCTAGTGTTTAACTTATCCGTATCACACTGAAGATATCTAAGGAGCATCCGAGGATTTTTCTAAGGAGCAGCTCATTCATAATTTATAATTCATAATAAATGTGGTATTTATTATTTAATGTTTACCTTTCCAAGCTCCAAAAGATAAAATGTGGTTATACTTTTTATTTTTTATTAACAGGGGTATTATTTATTTATTTCCCATGAATTAATAAGCAGGAATAAAAACATTGCACTCTGCAGTTTTTGTATATTTTCATCCTCTTTCTTCTTCTTACTTTGAATTTTGTATATATTTTGTGCACAACTTTACAAAATTGAAAGCTTAAAAATCATTATGTACAATATTTAATTGTGTTGCATACTTTGAATATTTTTATTTTTCATCAATCGTGAATCATGAATAAAATCAAAACTACAGGAGAAGAAAAAGGAATCAAAAATCAAACTTCTTTTACAATAGAAATGATATTAATTTTGAGGGAAAAAAAGCAGATGCATTTAATATTTAATACAGACTACAGAATACCGAAAGGAGCCAGATTCAGAATTCAGAGACCAGGATTAATAAATAATTCGTCTTCTTCTTCGTCTTTGATATTCCGTAATCCGTATTCCGTGTGTCTGTGAACTGTGAATTACATAGTAGACATGTACACAATCCCATGCTTTTTTACTTTTTGATAAGAAGAGAAAAGGAAAGATTATTACACAATTAGTCATTACAGCATCATCCACAGTGTAAAGTATAAAGTACAAAGTATAAGTCGTAATCAAGAATCAAGAAAGGGAAAAAGTAGATGAAATGATACAGAATAAAAGCGAGACTCATCATCAGACGACGATGAAACGATGAGTCAGAGACAGAGTCAGAGAAGATGTAAAAAAGATGAACTGAAAATGACTCCAAGTTCAAGTGACTCCAATCTACAGAAAAACAACAACAACAAAAGGCAGCCCACAGCCCACGCTACACAAGACACAAGTTGATAGTATTACACACACAGTCTACAGTAACTACGGCTGGCTGTTCAAGTCAAAGTCAGAGTCAAAGCAAAATAAAGAATAAAAACAGACTGAAAAAGAGAGAGAGAGTTCAATTAAATCGTCGACACAGACAAAGACTATTATACACATTACATATATGTTTGTATGCACCAACTCCAACATGCACATCATTCAATCTACAAGTACAAATCTACCGACATGCGGCAACTACCAACTACACGTATAACGTGTACTATATATTATATAGTTATATAACTCCACCAAAGCACAGCAAAGCAAACTGAAAAGATAGTTTACGAAACATTAACATTAAGAGTTACATTACGATATAATTATTGTTGCTTTTTGTAACCTCAGTATTGTGAGGAAAAGTATTTTTTTTATTCTCTTGCCTAATTACAAGCATAAGGTAAGATAATCACATATAATTGTTGGTCGTCGCCAATGTTTCGATGTTTCGATGCTTGGATGTTGGATGTATTATGCTTGATGCTTGATACTTGATGTTGCAAGTTGGATGGTGGATGTTCCATGTGGCCCTAGGATCTAGGATCTAGGATGAGCAACTACATACATGTAAAACTAAATACAAAGGCCTTCTTTTATTCTTTTTCTTCCTTTTGATCGTGTTTCCTCCATCTCTTGTATACTGTTACGTATTGTACTTGGTCTAAACTGTAAACTGTAAACACATGCCATTTCCCATTTCCCATTTCCCCAATTTCGCTGTAGACTTTTCTGTAAATGAGATTCTAATAGAATCGGAGTGATTCATAAAAAGCATCAAAAATCAAAAAGTATCTCACGTCCGAACAAATATATCTAGTATCTAGAATCTAGAGAAAATGTAAATGTGTAAATAGGAATCCAGGAAAACTAGAGATTAGGAAATTGCAAATCTCCTATGGAAAAAATGTTCATATTTTATAGTTTATAGTATAATGATTTAAATTTTTAATAAATATGACCTAAATTTTCATTGAATTCTACAACAAAATATAAACAATATGCGGTACCTTTTTATCCACTTGTTATTTTTTCCTGAGATGCTCCAATTTCGAATTTCCAATTCATATAATAATAATAATAATAATTGACAATAAATCACCAGAAAATAATTCAACACTCATGATCAGATCCTGTCGAAATCTCCAGAATCCAGAATGATCTCCCATTTAATCACAGGTAAAAACTAAAAAAAAACGTATTTCATTAATTACTTTGTCCTTCATTTTTTCCCGTTTATGGAAACATGACTGTTTTTTTTATTTATCAAAAACACATTAATCTTCATATTTTCCTTCTACACCTATAATTTTCCCTAAAAACTTAAAAACTGAAACTTGAAAGTAAAAAACAATACGGAGAATTCATCTGCTATCTGCTGGATTTTAGATTTTAGATCTTATGATATTGACGCCAGTGCCGCCATGTGCGAGTGCTATCGGTTACCACTGAACATTAAACAGTAAACAATAACAACATCCGATGCAGATTTTGTCTGTGTATTAAGAATCAAGTATTGCGTATTGAGTACATGTGTATTATGTATTTACTATTTACGTGATGATAACTATTACACGTTACACGTAGAGGAAGAGAGTAAAGACTTGTACTTGTTTTTCTTTTTCCTGTGTGTACTTGGTACTTGGTACTTTGGAATTATGGGGATAGGTATTAAGTACCTTTTTTAATAATTATGACGAGGGTGTTTGCCTAATTGATGATGACCTGAGGATTTGCTTTTGGTTTGTGTAACTGTCTGTTGTCTGTGCATATGCACAATGCCCAAGTTTCCTGGACTCTTACTGTAATATGAAATGTGAGTAAACGTCGGCGCTAATGAGTAACAAGTAACAAAACGAAAAGGAATATGTATAATATATAACAGTTAACAGTACTACATAATATTATACATGTACATTTACATATGAAAAAGGACGGGAAAAATGAAGGAAAGGAAAAACTCTTGTCTCTCATCTTGTATGTTGTATGTTGTTCTTTCCTATGTTTAACAATACTTTGATGATAATGACCAAGACAAAAAGACCCAGAAAAAGAAGAAGAAGAAAGAAGAAGACGAGCATGATGATGCAGTGCGTGTTACCTTTATCATCCTCATGGTTGTTCAAGGTGTGTAAAATGAAGAAAAGGACAAAGCGGATGCTTTACTTTGCCCCTCTCTCGCTCCCTTTTGTTCTTTTCCTCTTAAACTCTGCCCCATAAATGTTATTCCTGCAAAGAAATAAAGAAAGCGGCTTTTCGGTTTCGTGTACGACCACGTGTATTAGTGTATTAGTGGTGTGGTGTGGATTGTGGACTGTGGATTGTAGATTGTAGATACACGCAAAGATATAAACCTTTTTTCTCCCTCTGTTTTATCAGTTTCTCCCTCCCTGTGTGTTGTGTTTGGTGTTCTGTTGTTTGTTCCTTGGTTTCTGCGTTCTGTGTTCTTGGTTCTTGGTTTTTTGGGGAAAAATAGTATATTTCATTGACGTGATGTAATAATAGCAATTAGTAACTTACTCTTGAACGCTGAACGCTGAACGCTGAACATTGAACATGGAACAGCAAGAGAATGAGCGAGTGTATCCTCACACAAATATTTATTATGCATCTACATATTACATTCTACATATTACATACACATGGATGCATTGATGTGCATATGGAGTAGTTAGATCGCCGCCATTTTATCCAGTCCACAGTCTGATGTTGATAATTATTATTCATTATGTCTGTCCTATTATGTGGTATGTACTATTGTGTGTGTGTATGTATTTTGTACTCGTCATTTCCCAATGAGAGACTCCAGAACAACAATTTAAATACTACGTTCAACAATCTACATTCTACATTACACAAACACAACACACAAAACACATCTTGTACATTTTACATTGTACATTGTACATGAATTGAAAAAAACCCAAGCTCAAAAACCCAAACTCAAAACTCAAAAGTCAGCTGAACTGAACTGAAATGAAAAACACGATTGTTCAATAATCATTTTAATTTGTTTGAATTCAAAAGAATGTTTTTTTTCTCTCCTTTTCTTATTTTTCTTGGCATCCACAATCCAGACGTAAGAAGCATTGGAAAAGATAAAGGAGAAGTGAAATATTACTCGTTCTCAATTCTCAATTCTCAATGTTGTTTTATGTACAAAAAGTACAAAATGTACAAAGTAGAATGATGTACATTTTATAATACATTTTGGTATTGATATAAAAAGTATAAGTGCTATTACGAGTATAAATTATAGTGCCAAACTTGTAAAATGTAAAATGTAAAAGGTAAAAGGATTATTTTGGCTTCAACATTCAAACTTGAATCCAATCCAATCCAATTTCATGTTCTCATATCATGTAAAAGATGTAATATTACAAACACACACTCGGTTACATTTATATACTTGTGAAGTGGATGACTTGCGGATTTGATTTAAATATTGTTCCATATTATTTGTTATTTGTTATTTGTTTGTTGACTTTTCCCCCTCTTTCTTGTTTCATTTTTCGTGGGTGTTTGGAGTTTGGATATTTTATGTTTCTCATGTAAAAAAGTAGGTATTAGATATTTTGTGTCTCGATTCTCGATTCTCAATTCTAGATTCTAGATTTTATTACTTTGGCACACCAACATAATGTCATGTATAAATTTTACATGTCAATTTGTAGTGTCTCTGTACTCTGTACTTTGCTCCATCTTTTATATTTTATACTTTTGTAGTTTTGTACACTTATGGCTTTTGGCTTATAGTTTAAATAAAATTGTTTGTCTACAATTGTATGATGAATTTGACAATTTAGTCTGATACACAAATATCAAATATATACAAATACAAAATACAAAACACAAAGAGTACAAACTTTCGAGGGAAATTCTGCGTACATCCTCTTAATGTATTACAAAATATAATAATAATATGAAAAAAGCTCCCAAAGAATGTAATATTGGAAAAATATGACATCAAAGATAAACAATTCCAAGTTTAAAAGTGTATTTAGGATTATTCAGTAACAAGTAAAAAGTCAAAAGTAAGAAAGGACGAAAGAAAATAATAAAAGACTGTAGACAGGGAGAAAAAGAAGTTGAAATATTTTATATTCTCCAACGAAAGACAGTGAGATAGATACAAAGAAACATACACAGGAAAAATTATAGATGAACCGTAAAAAACAGAAGTTGAGAGAGTACATACCGATTATATTTATTTATAATAATTTACAATGTTCATGAGTCGTTCACATGGGCGACTCACAGATGATTAAAGAGTCAAAAGTACATGAGCAGAAGACAGATTTAAAAATGATTGACAAATACATAAAGTACAAAGTACAAAAACCTTCAGTAGCCACAAAACAAGAGTAGGCAGAGAAATTCTCCAGCTTTTTCTGGTTTATTACATACTTTTGAGCAAAGTTTTTACTCACTTTAATAACGAAAAACTCTATTATTTTGTACCCCTATTATGCATGTGTTTTAAACTTTATTGGATAATTTAACACTGCGGTCATGTTGTCTTCAAATTTCCAAGTGTAAAGTGTAAAAGATTCTTTCTTTCCTTCTTAAATTTTGAGATCAAAATAAGAAATAAGATGAGATCATTTAACATGATTTAAAAAAGTTGGGAGGAGTAAAGAGTTATGTATGTAGTATGTAGTATGTACAATGTACAATGTACATACGCCATCAATGACATATGACATTTTCGTGGAGGACAGGGCCAAAAGAATACATACGCAAGGGATGTACATTCTAGAATCAAGATTATACAGTGTAGAAATATTTACCTTGTGCTGGATCGGAGTAGAAAGTAGAAAGTAGATGAAAGATGAAATGTCGCGGTATTTGGTATTGGCAGTGGTATTGGTATTTGCTCACAGAGAATACCTAAGAGAGGAGGGAAGATCCATGAAAGATGTCAAAAAAACTATTGGATAGGTTTTTTTTTTATTTGCTGTTTGTTTAATATCATGCATCCTTTCAGTTGTGATATCCAATTTCCCAAAAAGGTTTCAACTTCAATCATGTATGCATTCTCTCATCAAATCTTTGAATTCTCCTCTCTCTCCTCTGTCTCACTTCTATACTTCTATCCTCCATCCTCCAGCCTGCATCTTCTATCTTCTATCTTCTATCAACTATCAACTATCCACACTATCGTCTGTCCTCAAACGAATACCCGGATTCAAATCCATTTCCATACTTTGTACTATGTTATGTAAAGAGTATATTATTCAAGTATGTATGTATTTTTCTCCCTCTCACCGATCCGATCCGATCTCAGCAATCACATGCACTTACTCCATATTCTCCATTCTCCACCCTCTTAACTTTTAACTATGTGTTGGATTTTGGATATGCTACGTGAAGAGCTATGCATAACACATAATATAGTATGAATAACAACTTACTTTTATATACAATATACAGTTTTATATCCTCATCATTTTCATCACTTTCTTTCTCTGATTCTGATTCTGATTTTCATGTCTTGGAGCCGAGGTGATTCTATAGGTGCTACTCACTACTCACTACTCATACACTGTAAAATGTACAACTATTAGTATTATATTACTGTCAAACAACCTGTGTACGTATCACGTAAACGCAAAGGTAAAGAGTAAAGATATTCTTCTTCTTCTCTGAATTTGGAATCCGAATATATCAGATCAGATCATATCATATCATCTCCACATATGATACATAACACATAATACACGTGAAAATCATGGTAGATAAAATATCAAAAGGAAATTTTACTTGATGAAATGTGTGAGAAATTTTTAAAATACGGTGCGGTGCAAGAATCAAACAGCAAACAGTCGAAGGAATAGATTTCTAGATTGAAGATGACTTGCTTTCACTTCTGCAGACTCCAGACTCCAGACTCCAGGCTCTGTCGTGCAAGTATACTGTATAATATTATAGAATGTAGATTTTATACCACATATTCTATAGACTACAGACACTAGTTATGATTTGGTTCCGTTTTATGTATAAAGTATAAAGTATACACAGTGAGACAGACTGTGTAAGAGTTTGGACAAGTTGAGAGGTTTTCTTTCTCTCTCTCCTTTCCTTCCCGTTTTCTTTTTTCTTTATTCCATGTTCAATGTTCAATATAAAGTTTTCTTTCTTGTCCTCTTTCTTTACCTTCTTCAAACGTATTCCTCTGAATCAAGATCTGAATAATGGTGCATTTTTGATGGCACAACTTGATGTTGATCCAGTCTGTTTTCCTCTGGCTTGGTTTGGCTTGGTTTGGTTCCGTTTGATTTTTGATTTTTGATTCAGCCTTTGGATTTTGGATTTTCAATTCACAACAGGTTCAATTTCAAAACTTGTAAAGAAAACCTAGACAAAATAATACAACAAACAGGATAAATAAATATCGATATGTACAAAAGTATCTATTATCTACATATTGCATATGGCTACGCGGACCTGATTTGAAATCCTAAACAAAATATCAACATATCAACATACAAAAAAGAAAACAAAAAATACAGAAAGAAAAGGATTGAAAACAAAATTAAAGTAGACTCATTTTATATTAAAAGGTATTCAAACTCTTGTATCAACTCATATTGATACAAGAGTTGGCTGGCTGTAATACAAAATACAAACCACAGACTTTATTATTTGTAGTTAGGCCATTGGATAAAATAATAATAATTATTATTGACGGCTATAGTAGGGTAATTATTAGCTACGAGAGGATTAACACGATTAACTAACTTTAAATTACTTTTGCTTGCAGATTAGAATATTAAATTAACAATTGACATGACATGACATGAGCGTTAATTTCAAAGGAATACAAAGAAAGATTGAGAATGAAGAGAAAATGGAGAAAGTGTATAGTTGATCTACCTGTCTTTAGTTTGATGGCATGTTCCTTTTGATAGGATATTATTATGCTATCTTGAGGACATTAGACATTACCCAACATTTATTTATACTAGTGAACGGTAAGCATTGGAAATTGGAACCCGCATTTCACAATCCACACAGTGAGCAAAACGACGAAGAGGATGAAGACGCATCTTGGAAGGGGAATAAACCAATGAGACCTGAGAAAAAAGAGAGATTCATGAGATGGAAGTGATATTAGTTTCTCCTCTTTTCCCTTTCCTTTTCCCCATTCCATTCCTTATTCACAATTCACAATAAGGAAATGATATTGAACTTTTTTCCTAGAGTATACGAATGAATCTCTTCTTTCATCCTCCTGAATCCAGCATCTAGAATCTAGAATCTGTGCATACAAAACATGTATAATGTAAAGTGTATAGTGTCTACGGAAGGCATGAAGCAAACCCATTTAGATTCGGGATTCGGATTCAGATTCAGACTAAGATTCAGTTTTAGTCTCGAATTCTCTGAGCAGAGTCCTTCGTCCTCCGTCCTCTCGACAAGTAAGCTACAGAGAAACATTTTCACCCTAAAAATATACACTTTTTGTATTTTGTATTTTGTATACTTATCTTATTTCGATATCCAATACATAAAATGCTTAAAAAATGTTTCTCTTGTCTACATCTTTTTTCTTGTACTGGAAATGTAACTAAGTTTTGAGTATGGTCACAATGACTTGGTTTGGATTCGGAATTGGATTTGGATTCGGATTCTGGATTTTGGATTTTGGATCTGGCTCTGGATCTGGATCTACATAAATTGTATGCTGATGATAGAATAGAATAGAATAGAATTGCTCGTCCTTTTCCTCCACAAAACACATGCTTACTCTCCGTATCCGTTGTATGTACAAAATGTACAAAATAATATCATGTAATGGAATGTAACCTACCTTTCCTTTTCTTGTTGAGATACTAGATACTAGATACATATGTCCATTTGTGGTAGTGGATGATTGTGATTGTGATGAGTCTGCCTCGTCAGCAACCAACCAACAGCCAACAACAAATAGCGAGCCAGCTATCAAGTTTGTCCAAAATCCAAGAAATCCAAGATCGAAGAAAGCCTCAGAAAGAAATACAGATACAGATATTTGCATCTAATATCTTTCCACTACATCCATTATAAAAGACACTCTTCTGGGAAAAAAACCACAAACCACCCACACTTTATTCATCTCCCTCGTATCCAGTATCGAGTATCGAGTATAGGTATGAATTCCCATTCAAATAACCATACCAAACGGATACTAAACACACACACATGTATAACTGTATTTACCATGTGTAAAAAGTCGGAGGAAAAATGTACACTTTTAGAATACTTCTTGTTGACAAGGACCAGAACCAGGAGCAGGAGCAGGATGAGCGTGAGTGGCATTTCTCCTTAAGTCTTCTCCTTTCTTTCCATTTTCGATACATGCACTCGTCATTGTTATGTACATGGAATAAATGTTAAATGTATGCACTACGAGTTACAAGTACGATTTATTTATGCTTATAAAATCAGAATCAGGGTGAAGTACACAGAAAGAAGTTACACATCTTTGGATTTCCCATTTCCAACATCTTTTCCTTACTAGGTACCATCTACCATCTACTATCTACTGCGTACTTATACTACTTACTACTTGTTGTCATGTCACAGGATTTTACATTTTGCTCCAACCACTAACCACTAACCACCTTTCCACTTCTTTTCTGGTCTCATGGACAAAGTACAGCAAAAAGGAAAAAGTAAAACCAGAACCAAAAGCAACCAAAGCAAAATTGAGAATTGAGAAACAGTAACTGAAAGAGAAAGAGGTAAAAAAAGAAAGTAAAGTAGAGGAAAGTGAAGCTAAAGTAAGAGTAAAAGAGAGAGAGAGCTTACTCAAGTCAAAGTCAACTCTCTTATGCGTTTAATCCAAATTCCAAATCCGAATGTTTCAAAGTCCCTTGCCTAAAATGTTTTTCAATTCCGAATTCGGGGGAAAAGGTACGTAAGAAAAAGGAAAATGCAGAGGAGTCTAAAGTCTCTCACTCTTGGATGAATTTATTCCTTCAACTTAGAAGTAAAATGAGGAATCAGAAAGGATGTGTCAACTTTTTTTCCACCCTTTCCCTAAAACATTACAAAATAAAAACTGGACCAAAAAATATGGGAAAAACCATAGATGAAAATTAAAAAAAAATCATCATGCCCTTTCAAATTTCACTATTATTTATTATTACTATTTTTATAATGGTAAAATTAGAAAATGCTTTAATTAAACACTTTATATCACTCATTTAATTTGTTTATCTGATTCAGATTTTATCGACTATAAACTATAAAGAGCCAAAATTACGATTCCTTCATTTACTTTTTCTGTCTTTCTGTCTTTCTGTTGAAGAATTTCAAGTTTGAAAGAAAAGGTAAAATGGTGAAAATTGTCAAGTCTTTTCAAACTTTCTCTATATAAAACTTCTCTGTAGTTCACAATCTACAATCTGCAATAATCTAGACTCTAGAACCTAGAGTCTACAGTAATGTCAAAAACTCAAAATAGAAGGGATAGAAATAGGACTGCCACATTCTACATTCTATGTATTTTATATTTTATACTATTACTATTAAGGACATTTTGCGTACTGGGAATTCACCATTTCTTTCACAGCACGCCACAACACACAACCAATCCTCATTTATGTACTTTTGTACATTGAACATTGAACATATTACATATGTACATGGAGATTCTGGAGGAAATCAATGTATCATGTGCTGTACACTGTACACTGTACACAGTGAGTGCGGAAATTTTCCATGTACATAAAATAGGCTTAGAAACCACCTTGTGATGTTGATATAAATTTGTAGCACATTATGCATAGACACAGGATTTGGATTTGGGTACGAAGGACGACAACGACTATGATGACGATGAAGATGACGATGACGGTTCTCTTACTGATGTGAATGGGAACGTGAATGTGTTGGCTGTCGGATGCTGGATTTCGGGGATGTTCAAATTTAGCCTCTTTTCCATGCATTAGAAAAGAGAAACGAAACAGAGATACATACCGAATACAGATACATCTAACCCTTTGGCTCTTGGCTTGGCTTGGCATGGCATGGCTCTCATCTCACATCAAATTTCACTCCACCACACTAAACTCATCCTCTAAATCCTACTTCTTTTTTCCTCTCACACCTCCACTCTCCACTCTCCCACCATCAACATTATCATCATCATCATCATCACGGACCTTTTTCTACTTTCTACATTTTACATTTTACATTATGCACCATGTCCCCTGACTTTTTTGACATAAAAAGGGAAAACACAAAATCTTCCATTTCACAGCATGTACAATGTACAATGTACAGTGTAAATTTTACATGCTTTCACTTGCTTAGATTATAGAACAAGCCTTTTTTCCCTTGCCCTTCTCCTTTTTACAAACCACTAGAAGGAAAGTAAAATTCTGTATTTACATCACCAACTCTGTGATATTATTTTGTAATGATAAAACTGGGACTTGGAAAAGCTAAAAAGTAAAATTTACAGCACAGCACAGCATATTTTTATCATGTATAAAAAGTATTTTATTGACTATTTAATATTTAAATTTTGAGCATTTTGTAATAAAAGATGCTGGATTTAAATTGGGTATTTTTACATGGCATAAGCTATTTTTTATAAATGCATGATGAGCAGTGTGTTAAATGTTGTATGTTGAACTCACAGGATTGATTGACAGATTAAAAGTGCCTGAGGAATAATTTGGAAAGAGATAGATGAAATTCATCACAAATGGAGTACATTGTACATTCTATATTATTCACAAGCATCTAAAATCTAAAACATATATCTGCCGAGCTTCTGGTCAATACTTTCATTTGATGTGATTTGATTTGATTTGAGATGAAGTTGATCAAGTATCAAGTTGTTAATCATGCATCATACGATACTTTTTACTTTTCATATGCAGAGTACAGAGTACATGTGTGTCTTGTAATTTGTAATTTTAAATGAAGCAGAAGCTATTAAAAAATAATTATCTACCGTCTCTGTCTCCTACTGTTTAAAACATTGAGTTTTTTCTCCCTCCTCTCCTCTCTTCATTCCATCAATGATCATGATCATGTTCATGTTCATTGTTCCTATAAGATGCATCTTAATTCTCAATCTCCAATACTCAATGCTCAATGCTCAATGCTCAATATTCAATACTTAATTTAGACATGATCGCCTATTTTTTCAGCCTGTTGTCTATTCCTGCCTTCACATTCATCTTCCATCTTCTATCTCATGTTTTAGAGTTCAGAGATACATATCTTAAAGTAAACGTCTTCATTCTCTATTCTTCATAGCTCCACGGCAAAACCCAAGAATCAAGAACATTAACTCTTAACTTCATCAAGAGATTATGGTCCACGTCGTGATAGGAATTGATATCAGTACCGTACATAACGTGTTTCTATCTATGTAGTATCTAGTATCTTTGATTATTGGTTGAAAATACATGATAAATTATAGAGAATTTATTTGGAGCTTCAAAATGCATAGCTACACGATCAAAAGTCCAACAACCAACTTTTGGCAATTGATTGTAAATAAAAATATGAAGAGAAGAAGAGAGAGAAAGAGAGAGAGTATCGGAATCGGTATATCACAATTCATTATGGATTATGGATTATGCATGTGGACAACACGACTACAGCTATTACTTTTTACTTTGACTCAGACTGTACACTGTAAAGACGTGAGTGGGTGAGAGATGCGAGAGTGTTGTTGTTGGTGGTATTATCTTCATACTCCATACTTCATACTCCATATAATTATTTTACATCCAATAGGTAATATCCGTCAGTATTTTGGAGCCATAACTCTACTGTCTGTCTGCATGAAAATATTTACAGGATGCATCAACATCCAACATCTTATGTTTACGATATGCGTCTATCCAGCATAATATTATGTACATATAATAACACCTGTAACCTGTATTATTGTCTATTATTAATAGATGAAGATGTACTCTAGGAAAGTCGTGCAAGTAGCTATAGATATTTAATCTGATGCAGATAAGTAGGAGCTAGAGAAAATTTGCCATGCTTGACATGTTGGAATAATTTATTTACAAATCAATCTTGAGGCTTGAGTCTTGAATCTTGAATCTTGAATCTTGAATATTATTGGGCTCAAAATTTCATTCAACCCTTCACATTTCTTCATCATATATTATATATCATGTATCATGTGTGATGTATGCATAAATTACTTCACATAAGGTGAAACATATTCAAATTACTAAGGACGGTTTGGTTTTAAATTCTCAGCTCTCAGTTCTCAGTTTTCTACAGTTTTGTGTTTGTGGAGGATTAAATGATGAATTTACCAGTTAAAATGTCTTTGTGAATTGTAAAAGTAGATAAAAGATATATGTATTCTATAGCTTTTCTTTTAAGTGATTGATCAACTCTGATTTCTTTCTTTTCTTTCCTATGCTTTGATTTTGATTTTCCTCTGGATTAATTCAAGTCCTCATAGAGGCTCAAGAGACTCAAGACTTGAGAGTTTCCTCAGATCTGAATGCTTGATTTTCTCTACATCTTCTCTACAACTTATACTATAGTTTAAATAGATGAATATAAAAAGACTTGAACCACTCCAAACCCCAAACTCACGGCTCAATATGCATTCGAAGGTGAAACGGGATTGGAAATAATGAAATTGATGGACTAGCCCTGGAACTGGAACCATGTACATTTTGTCTCTCCTAACTCCGACTGTAATAATGCTTGGAAAGTCAACTGTCGACTGCCGACTGTCAACTTCCGAGAGTCATGGAAATGAGTAATGTATGAAATTTATGGTTGCAGAGAAATCAAACTAATGTTGACTCAAGTAATCAACATGTTTGTCTTACAATTGTAATCGTGAAGTCAGAGAGTCAGAGAGTCAGAGAGTCAGGTTGTTCCCCTATTCCCCAAAGTAAAACTTGTTCCTTTTTTCTCAAGTTGTGCTCGGTGAGCTGTGTACAAATTTCCCGTCTATATTTATTGTTCTGTGGAATTAGATCGTGTATGCTCAATGTAAGTGTACAGTGTATAGAGTTCAATATGTAGGAATTGGTTTGAATGGTTTGCTGGATTACTTAGTTCGTAGTTTTTCCCTAGTCATTTTCTCTATACTTTTTTAACATATACAGAATACAGAAACGTATTCTGTGAATACCTGGAGAATACAAAGATGAAGACGAGCAAAGTCTTTGTCATTCCATACAATTTTATTTATTCCATCCTCAGTTTACTTTATTGGTAGGATGGAAAGATGGAAAACGGAGAAAACAGCTCGATTTTATACAAATACATGAGTTGTGTACAGTTTATATAAGAAGATTCACATGCTGAAAAAATTTATATAGTTCAAATTACGTTCCCCGATTTTACTATAACTAGAAAACTAGTCCTCTGCTCCTTCTCAATTGATTCTCCATACTGTGTTTTAAAGGTAGTTGTTGTTTTGATGTGGATGTTGATGCTGCACGCTGATTGTGTGTAATGTATAATGTATAACGACCCACAAAGAGAAAGAATGGCTCGGAATTTTTAAGAACGAGAGAGCCAAGAAAGAAGATGAAAGAGAAAGAAAAAGATGGTGAAGGAGAATATCAACAAAAAAAAGTCATGGTTATTATAATGCAGCCTCACATTTACATACATATTCGCTTTCGATTATGCACAATGCACAATATTTTGTTTTATACTGTCAGTTGTCGGTGTTTGTGTGTGTGTGTATAAAGTATAAATGATAATAAAATACGAGGACTTTTCTCTCATTCCTTTTCATCATTTACATGGGATAGACAATAGAGAATAGATATACTGAGAATTCTTGTAATATATAAATAAATGTATGTACATAAAATGTCGAGTGACTTTGAGAGTCAGCTAGAATCAAGAATCTAGAATCCAGAATCCAGAATTCATTTGATGAAAAAATTTCCTTCACAAAAGCATTTCAATATTATCCTCAAGAAGGAAAACGTTAGGAGAAAGAATAAAGGGTATAAAGAGTAAAAGAGTAAAGAGTGCTGGAGATCGGAGAGTGGGAGAGGAAAAGAAAGAAAGAAGAGAGAAACCCGAGTTTCTCTTCTCTTCTGTTACAGAATACTACTTCAATTTGCATCACATTTTCTCAGGAACTACTGTAGTACTCCGTATAATAAGTACACACAGCATAAGAGATTCGTCAACGATACGGATACCCAAAACCCAAACAACTGGCTTCTTCTTTTTCATCTTCTTCTTCATATCAGTATCAGCATAATGAATACACTTGGCATATGGTATATGTATATTTACACTTACGCATGTATTCTTCTGATTCTTGGTCGTTGTCGTTGACGTTATCGTTGTCGTAACTATACACTCTAGATTCTACTTGGAGAGCCGAGAGGACAAAAAGAAAAGAAAATGATGATGACAGGAAAACAAGACAAAAAGAGAGGGAAAACAAAGTAAAAAGTAAAAGTAAGTACAAAATACAGTCCTTGTAAATTGTAAAGTGCAGAGTGCAGAGTGTAGAAAGGAGAATGTAAAATACAAAATGGTGCAAGTACATTTCAAGACAAATAAGTAGAGAGTAGAAAGAGATCAAGTCAAAGGTCGAAATAAGTACAGAAAAAATTGAAATGCGTCTCCTTAAACACACACGTTCTCTGCTGTCTGAAACTCTGAAGTCTAAAGTCTAAAGTCAGTCTCTTATTTTCCCACTCTTTTCCTTTCATCTTTCCTTTCTCTTTTCTCCAGTAAGATTTAAAAAAAGAAAGAACCTAGAAAATACACTAGAACATCGAGTTTATTACTTCTTGTTCTGTCAACAAACTGGGATGAATTTACTTTTGTCCAGTTCGAGTTGTTCTCGTGTCATTTATATAGTTGAACTATGTAACGTCAAAAAATTCCAGGTACGAATGAAAATTATTAATTGGTATGTGATATTTCCAAAATTTTCTAGACTGTTTTATGTTTTATCAGTGTAGTGTTCTCATTAAATTTATACCTTACACATGCTTCAAATCACTAAAAACTAAAACCCTACAAATGTTTGGACATTCTCTCTTTCCATTTTTTGAAATTTCCCCTTTCACCATGTTTTTTTCTTGATACCTTTAAATTATTTTCTATTTTCTATAGACTTTCTTTAGTCATTAGATCTTTTTTCAATTTTTTGAGGGAGATTTTTTTACTATATTATACCTATTTGATAAGACTTGTTTTCTTTCATTTTCCTCATCAATCTGATTTCATTTTCAAACCTCTTCAGAATTCAGAATCATACACTGTGATTTCAAAGAAAGACAGAAAAAAGCAAGAAAGAAAAACAGTGAGAGTGTTTCTATAAAAGGAAGAAAAATTTGTAGTGGTGATGATATAATGATTATCGTAATAAGGGTTGAGATTTGAGATATTCATTAAAAAAAAATTTTTTTTAGAAAAAGATATCTGTGATGAAATGAGACTGGAGAATCCCTCTTTCCTTTACTCATTTATTTGAAAGTCGTATAATTTATAGTATTAAGTATAGGGCTTACGAATTCTTGGAAATTAATGATGAGACGACGGAACACTACACACTACATCTATCTATTTATGTATTTTACAAATCAATGTACAATGTACAGTGTACAATGTTCAATGTTGAACTAATAGTAGTGAATAGGCTTAGTTTCTGGTCAGAGAAAAAATAATGAGATGTGTATAATATAGTGAATACTTTTACTTTGACATTCACACTGCATTCGTTGATTCAGCTTGTTTGTTGTTTGTTTAGATTTTACATGGGGAGACATTTTCTATAGGAGGGAAAACACAGTTCACGAGAGACTTGATTATACACCATAGACTTGCACAAATTTTCACAGAACATATTACTTTTCAAGTTTTGAGCCACTACAAATTATTACGAGAATTTTCAAAACTAGTTCATACTACTTGATGATTGATGATAAAATTACTGAATGAAAACTGTAGAGAATATTGTTTATTTATACTTTTATAATGAATATTTATATTTAATGAGCAGATTTTTCCACAAGACATCTTGTTTTTTTAGACCAATAAAACACTGTGTATCAAAAATCCGAAGGTAAAGAACGTATCTTGAATTAAACTTGATCTACTATCTACTGTAAATAAAAAAATTTCCGTCAGATTGTCTATAAGAGAACTTCTTCCCATCTTGGTTCAAAATTATTTTATTACATTATATCACAAAGCAGGATCCCTTTAAAACAAAAATTGTAACATGAGCCTGCTTTTCCCCTTCATTATGCACACACACATTTTTTAGTGGTCAGCTTAAAAAAGGCGTTGAATCATTATTGACTTTCAAATTTGGATAGAGATCTTCGTATTATTTTTACGCAATGCATATGTACAAAACAAAATTTATAATGATGAGTTGAAACGGAAATTTATACAGATACTTTACTTAAAAATCCAGTTTTGTTGTTCAACTAATGACCACAGCTACTACATAATGAATCTGTGCGTGAGAGTGCTTGCGTTTTGTACACTCGAAAGCCGCAGAGGAAATATACATCCTTGAAATATTGTCTGAAAATTTAAACGCTGAAAAAATCGGAAGACCAAAAAAAAAAGACAAAAGTCAACTCCAAACTACATTGTGTTAATTGAGTTTCTGTTTAATTTTACTCTTAATTTGTGTGTAGTTTATAATTTATTTAGTCTACATAGTTATCTTGACAAGTATTAGTGTGGGTTTAGTTGTTGATTGTTCAAGTACAAAAGCTGAAAATATACAGAGTTTATTTAGAATGTCGCTTGTTCCACGAGGAGGTTAGACAAACATATACAATATACAATAATAATAAATTACACTAGTACATATTTAATTAAATATTCTATACAAAATTTTTAATGGATGGGAACGAGCGATATTCCAATGTTAATATGATGTATCTATATTTATTATTTAGCGTCAAGGATTTACAATAGTCTTAATTTAATTGTTTGTTACTTAGGGTTGGCGAGAACAGTTTATTTTAAAATGATTAAAGATCAAGAGTTAAGGAATATGGACAAAGCTGAGGTAACTACATTTTTATAATTAAATGACATTATAATTTACACACTAGTGATAAACTCTTATTTTTCAAAGGCAATTTTACTTATAAGAGAAATTGATAGATAGGTTCAGCCTTTTGTATCTTCAAAAATGTTCTCGCTTAATCTTTTTGTTATATTATGGGCTTGCAGTTTATGTCGTATCTTCCTTTCTATTTTTATAATTCGTAGTAAAAAACGGGAATAGCTTCAGCTTTTAATGGATATAGGAGAGGAACATTGTTTTTCAAAATAATTATCTAGAATCTAGAACAAGAGTCTGATAAGAAATGATTGATTAAAGCAAATGAAAAGAAAATAATAATTATTATTACTATTTTTACTTAAACCTGTATAATGGATAAAGATAGAGGTGAAACGAAGAACAATGAGAGACTAATAATATTATTCATCTCACGAAACGAAAAATAAAAGTTCAATAAAGACAGAGAGTTAGAAAGAAAGAGATAGATTGAAAAAAAATGGCGTGAAGTGGAGCCATTTGAGATTTAATCAAACCTATTGAGAATTAATTAGTAAATCATTTCATAAATTAAGACGATAAAGTACCAAACTTGAAAATTCCCATTCGAAAATTGATAAGATTACCACGCACATGATACTTGTAAAAGATAGCAGTAGTAGTAATGATAATAATAATAATATGATGTATAGATAGTGCACATTGATGTGTTTATGTACAATAATACATAACCTTTGCACTATGCATCACGTGGAATTTTAGTGTATGTTACCTATGTTATGTGTGTGTAATGTGTACATATGAATGTCTATATCTTTTGGTTTTAGTGCTATTAATAATAATAGTAATATAAGTAGAAAATCTCTACTAAAACTCTATACATAAAACTAGAAGACTCTTTTGTGGATTAATGAAATGAAATTTCTTGGTTGGCGTTAATATTTAATGAACGACACACCCTGACTGAATGAAATGAACAAAACAGAATGAATGAGCTCTTCCTGATCACTGTTCTATGTTCTATATTATATTATACATGTATGCTTGTGTTTGTAGTTTGCAGTAGCTTGTACATGTGGCTCTTTGTCTAATTTGTTAATCGCTCTTATGAGGAAATGAGAATTGATGTAGGAAAGAGAGAGAGAGTGAATAGCATGACTACAACTCATCATTTTCATCAACCCTTTTCTCTTCATTGGACTCTCGGCTTCTCCGTATGAAGAAGCACACTCTGCATAGTGCATAGTTTTCTATGTGTGTGTATGTGCAAGTGGAAATAGTAAGAGAGTGTGTGTAGATACCATTAAACATTAAACACATCAAAAGCTAAAACTACCTTAGCTTTTCTCTTATCCCAAATATTTTGATTTTCTATTTCGAGTCATTTTCATTTTCGTACTACATTATTACATTAAATATAAATGTGATTAGTAGTCTAGATTCCTGATTCTTGAAAGTATTACGTTGATATTTACTTTCCAGTAGTTCCAATTACCACAAAATGTTCTTCCTTTTTCCTTCTACAATTTACACATTCTACAGTAAGTTGAAAGTTGGAAAACAGTAAAGTCAGAAAATCAAATTAGGGTATTAAACACTCTGATTCAATGATTTTGACATTTTATATGCTGTGAACTTTTCATATAATCTAATGGTGAAAGACAAGAAGAATGAACATTTATTTCTCATCTTTTGATTTCAGGAGATTAAAAACCTCACACCACACGAATAATTTACCATGATAAACAATAAAAGTATTCAGTGTCGAGTGTATTTTTAGTATCCTTTTATTTCTTTTCATATTGAAAAATCTCCAACTATCAATTACACTCATCTTCATTTAATTGAAGTTGCACGTCAAATGTCATGGTCAAATTTCCAAATATCGATTCAATCAATAGTTTACTATTACTTTTAAATTTTAAATAATTGGTAGAAATACACTATTAAGGGTCATGTTACTAAAGCTTATAACTTATAATATTAAATATGTAACATGGACTTTTATCATGATTTTGTTCCAAGTTTAACAACACTTTTCGTACCCGTCAAAAGTTTTGCTGTTCAAAAATTTGGAAGCCGAAACGTAGAGAAAATGATATGCTCTCATGCACCAACTCTCTCAGAACTAAACTTAAGTGTTGTTTGTTTGATAGGCTGTTTCATACACCAAAAGGAATAATGTGAGGGGTGCTGTAGTAAATTCTCAAACACTTTGTATTTTAATTATGAATTTTATTAGTACATTATGTCCGCATAAAATAAGCTCATTTTGAGATTCTCAATCATTATTTTTACCATTTTTTATATAAAAGTATAGAAAAGGAAGTGTTATAGAACGTTTCGGAGAAATTAGAATCTAGGGAAAAAATAAAGATACAATAAAGATTGTATGCACATTTAATATCAATACAAAATCCAAGTGCTCAGGAAAAGATATCAAATACCTATGTATAAGAGCCCGAATAACCCGAACAATATAATAAAGAGTTGGATGAAGGAGAACAGTATAGAACAAAAAGTGAGAGAAACTTGCTTATTAAAGCTTCTTAAATTGTTGCAAGTTTTGAGTTTCGTGCTCGTGCTGACTCTGTATTTCATCTCATTACATACACTTGATGGCAGACTGTTTTTAGCTCCATGAGATTTTCACATGTTGTATCCATGCAATGGGATAAATTTGGTTGGCTTTGATTCACATAAAGTACAATTTAGAAGGATAATCCATCAATTAAGCTTGATAGGTATTGCGGCAAATCCAGGGAAGGGGTGAAAGAGAAAGGAAAGGGAACGAAGGAAAGAAGAAGGATGGTTTGGGAATCGGGAAAAAATAAAGACGGCCAAACAAGTGTAAGCACTGAGCTTTCCTACACACACACACACACACATATACAGGTTTCGTAATATCCTAACCCTGTCGGATTGATATTGTATAATGTATGTGCATAATATCCACACTCACACAGATAACTGTTTCTTCTACACACGTGAAATATCATAGTTAAAACGTAAAACTGTTTTTTTTGTAGATAAACTCCGAATCGGATTCTAATACCAACTCTTAGTCGTTTTGAATGTTGTATAATAATAATAATGATGATGCTGATGACGATGCTAAGGTTTCTTATTCAACTTTAATATTAAAGCTGTATGGATGGAATCCAGATGATGATGATAATGCTTATAATAATATTGGTAGTGTGTAAAACTAGCTAGCTAGGAGTAGGATCTTTCGAAACCAACAAAGGAAGCAAGTTTGGAAAAAAATTCTCACACAAGATGAGAAAACAACTCATGCCATCCTTTGAAATAAAGGATTTAGGGAGATTTGAGTTTTAAAATGTGTATTTTCCCCCTGCCTTTCCTCAAAGAAAAAGAAAACGGTAGTCCTAGTATTTGCACTATCTATAGCTAAAGATTTGTTGTAGAAGTAGTTTGTTTGTAGAGTAAAGAGTAAAGTACTGATGATAGTAGATATTAGATAGTAGAAAATAGTACATCTCAATAGCTTTGGTGTAAAATGGGTATAGAAAAATAGAAAAAAAGGAAGAAAAAGTAGATACTTTAGGGATGGAATGAAATCAATAGCAAGATTTCAAATAAGCAGAGGGTGTTATATTATTGATCTCCTTGCGAAATTCGTAATCAATCAAAATCATATACAAAAGACGGCAAGATGGATCCGACCTGGGTAGCCGGGCTGAGCTGAATTGTATTGTAGGTAGTATGCATAAGGTAAATCGACCTCCGGTAAGGTATTACGTATTCCAATGCCAATGCCAACATAGTTGTAGTATGTACATTCAATATCCGATTCAATTTAAGTTTAGGCCATCTAATATCTAATGATTTCATCTTTTTGGGCAGAACAACTTTGTATATTGTATGCTGTACATTGTACATCCTACATCTGTTTCGTACTGTGTACGTTGTACTGTACTCTCATGTCACAAGTTCTTGGTACAAATTTAAAATTTCGAACATTACCTCCACACATAATATAATATTTTAGTCAAACTAAATGTCTCCTAAAACGGATTCATGTTGATGCTGATCGGTGTTGACTGTTGAATGTGTTGTGTATCTCACCTGTATCCATTTATCTCTCCGTCATTCACGTTCGTAGTAATTCTAATGGCAATAGTAAGTGTTACTTTGTAAACAGTAGCTAAAAAGCAAAAAAGAGTGGAAACGTACTGCGTTCTACGCTATAAATACTTATTCTAGTGTTTATAGTTTATATTCACGACTCAAGACTCAAGACTAGAACAGAAAAAGAACTAAAAAGTCATAATATAATATTTGTGGACGATAGATAAATGTGACAGATATAGGTAGACTTTCTACTTTCTAGTTCTTGTACTTCTTTTCCTTGTTGTCATCAACATTCTCATTCTCATCGTCTTTTATACAAATAGAGGTGATAGAGAGATGGGTGAGAATGGAGGCTGGAGAATGGAGTCAAATAGAATAAAATAACATGTACAATAAAAAATACATACATGTGTTTTTAACTTCCAACCAGGTATAGTTTTGTATCTTGTATGCATACAAGCATGGATATGGATGGTGAAAATCTGATTTCACCTCATTCCTCTTTAGTCTTCTTTTTCTACATTATAGATGCTAGATTCTAGATTCTAGGAAAACGCATCATGAGAAATATTGTGTATGGTATAAATGATACAGAGTCCAAACTAAAAAGTATAAGGACACTGTATACAGTACACAGTTAAAGCTTTATAGTTGCTCTGAATCCCATCACATCACATCTGCCATACCAACCAACCGACGAATACTTATGTACATAAGTTTCTTCTCTCTCTCTCTCTTTTTCTTTACTCTTCCAGCTCCGGAAAGTGGGTTCGTAGAAAAATCGGAGTGAAAGAGAAAGAAAATTGGATGAAAGCATTGCATAGTAAGCATGTACACACAATCACACGTTCACATACAGATTTGAATTGGAATGGAATGAAAGTGAAAGAAGCGTCCTCCTTATTGTCGTATTCCGTCAACTCAACTCAACTCAGTCAGTCAGCCCAAGTCTATATGATATATAATACACATACCATTTCTATTATATGTGTTATGTAGTATATTATTACATATTCCATATTACAGCTATATACGCACATTATTTATATCACTTATAATATCTATGGATACCTAACATCCAACAGCTAACACAGTCGTACTCGTGCTCGTACTCGTGCTCGTATTCACCTCAAGTCTCGAGTTTTTAGACTCAAGTCTCAAGTCACAGGGTGTAAATGTGTACATTGGCAGAAGAAAGAAAGAAAGAAAGAAAGAACAAGTGATATGTGTGTATGGTACATTGTACATGGTACGTGCATGTGTGTGAATACGTATGAATGTAATCTTCTCGTAGGTATCCAACATCCAACTAAAAGAGACAAGTATCCATCGTCTTCCTCCAATACTCCAATGCTCCAATAATAATACTTTTACTACCTATAGAAGGAGACGAAAACGAAGACCAAGACGAAAGACGATGGAAATGAAGAAGAGAGAAAGAAACTCTGGAAATGTATTTTCAGATGTATTCATGTGTAACCTGTGTACAGTGTACAGTGTACAGTGTGAGTGTGTGTGGCGCGTGAATGCAAATCGAAGCGATACACTTTTTCACAAAGAATAAAGAATAAAAAGAAAAAAAGGTACATGCATACTCCATACTCCATGCTCCATACGTATGTGCTCATGTGCACATTAGCTTTCTATACACTCTCAAACTCTCTCCACTCTCAATGTGTCACTTACAGAACCAATGTATTCTCAATTCTTCAATGTATTCCAGTGTCGAATTTATTTATTAGATTCTTCTCTTTGTATTTCTTTTTTTATATTGAATTCCAACTGCAAATTACGACTTTGTCGCCATTTTGAATTTGTAATCTAAACCAATGTTTGTACACTGATGTGTCTCTGTGTGAAAGAGTGTGGTTTATCTTCTTGAGCCCATTTCTTTTCATCTCATCTCATTTCTTCCTTCCTCCTCTTTCTTCTTCTCCTTGTTGTTCTCTTCTTGATATCTCCTCGATACTAGATACTCGATAGTTTATGTGCTATGCAATACAATACATGCTGGAATTCTAAAATTCATCCACATACATGTACAATGCACAATGTACTTATTTAAGTAGTTACAAGATGAATAAGGCATCCCAGAATTTTTTATAGTGGATAATAAACATTACATGCATACTTTTTTTATTTTATTTTATTTCCATTCTTTACTTTTTCTCAGTCATTTGAAGATTGGAGAAGAAATAAATAAATAAATAAATAAATACGTATGTTCATCGTACATCGTACACATGTGCATAAATAAATAAAATTGATAATGGAAAGAGACGGTAGACTTTGTAAATTGTAAAAGATGTAAAAGATGCACATTTCTGTGCAAGTATCTTTTTTTTTGTACTTATTATTCAAGAGATCCCATTGGATTTGGATTTGGGTTTGAATTTATTTTCATTATTATACATTATGCATAATGCAATATAATAATATGTATGTATTATAAAACTTGAAAATTGTAATAGTTTTGAAGAAGATTGAAGATACGAGGATTTTATTTGTTGACAATACAGCATTTTATTATATTATGTACAATGTACAATATGCTCTCAATAATATTTTCATCAATTTGGAAAGCTTTATTTTATATATTATGCAATCTACGTACACACTACACATTACACATGACATGTAAATATTATGTATTATGTATACAGTGTACACCCGAGGACTGGATTACCTTGACGATTCTAAGCACAGATTCTTATTAAAATTTCCTCTCTTCCTTGTTCCTTTTACTTGCTTCATTTTCACCATAGTCCCCTTTTGAATTTTAATGTATTTCTTGATTAGTTTATTAAATCTAGCATCTATATTATATTCAATGTACAACTTTATGTGTATTTCCAATATGTAGATTTATTTGTTGTAGCATGGACAATGTACAATGTACATGAGTAGTAAAGAGTGAGGAGTGTTAGTATAGTTGTTACTTATGTAGATGTTGGACAAAGTGAGGAAAATATTTTGATAATGATAATGTGATAAAGATGAAGCTCAAGAAGAAGAAGAAGAAGGATGAAGCATGAAGTATGAGAAAAAACAAATGATTCTTTCAGAGTTTTAATAGTAGGATAAAGATAAGGCTGAGGAAAGAGTTAGGCGATGGCCAAAGGGTCCATTTAAGGAGAGAGCAGTTTGGTCAGTTGATATGTAAATGTACATGTATATATTTTGTACATGTGTGTGTTGTGTGTGTTACTAAGATGAATGAAGTAATGAGAAAGGATTGATGGTCAGGTGGGATATTAAGATCATAAGATGAGTAGGTAAGAAAAAGTTTAGAGTATGGAATATGAAGTATGGAGTATGGAGTATGAGCAAGAGGGAGAGAACAGCAGGGTCTTTTTATTGAGCTATCGTTGATATGCTAATGATCTTCAAGATCTCGACTTAATTGATGCGGGCTTGGAGTATAATTGCTGTACTTTGAGTTGAGCTGAGTTTGAGTTTGAGCTTGACTTGAGAGTTGAGAGGAGATCTTGAAGGTCAATGTGGAAAAAAGTGAAGAGAAGGGAATGAAGTATTATAGCTTCGATTTCATGACCGTATAATTATTATCTCTGAATTATTTTTAAGTACAATTAGGCTTTTTTTGTGTGTGCTACGGGTTTATGATAGCCACTGGCGGAGTTGTGATTCTTCTTGATTCTTGATGCTTTGATTCTTGACTCTCAATTCTTCCCTCAGTTCTTCGTCGTATCTTCCCTCTTTAAAGCATGTACAATTTACATGCATATTTGCATGTTTTTACTTCTTACCCATACCAGCTATAATCTGTGGTGATAGTGATTACAGAGGACAGAAACATACATACCACTACACACGTTTACGTTTTACGCTTTACACACTGTCGCAAGACGAAAGGCTGGAGAATAATTCTCCTGTGTCTTGTACTGTTATGTTTGTTGTATTTTGTGTCTTTTTATATTCTCATGAGAATGGGAATGAGAATGAGATTCATCTAAAACTTAGACATACATTGAATTGTATTTTGTATTTAAGACCATCATCATGGATCATGGAAAAAATTTGTATTCTCCTGAGAAATTTAATGCATAGGTACGACAACCAGAGAGAAACTCTTGTTCTTCTTTTCCTCTTTTCCTCTTCATTATCATCATCATCATTTTCATGAGCTATGATAAAGTCTACGGACTGAAAAACTGAGATGAACTGGACGAAGTAAAAAAAAAGTTTTTAATTTCTTCGTCATTATGACTGCGTTGGATAGAAAGAAAGAAAGAAAGAAAGATAGATAGGTAGATGGATGGCTGGCTGGCTAGATGACTGACTGGATGGATGGGAGTTGGATTTGGATTCGGAAAAGTGGAGTTAGTTGTTAAGATGCTTTTTACTTGTTACTTGTTAGTGGGAGTCGGATACAAGACAGACACTCTTGTTATTGCTCGACTAATAATTAGCACCAACTGTCTATACTCTGTACGTCTCTCTCTTTCTGTCTCTGTCTCTGTACTTCTACCCTCTTTATTATTTCCTTCTTTTTCTTCTTTGTGTCTTCTTTGTCCTACTTCTTTTCCTGTGTCTCGTGTATACATATATACATGCGTATAGAGTATAGAGGTTTTAAAACATATCATTCTTAATGGGCTTTGTACAGTGTACGAGAAAAAAGGGCATTTTATATACGGTTGAACACCAAATTGTGTAATTTGATTTAGAACTATAAAATATAAAAACTGTACGGTGTGCAATGTGCAATATGCACCGTGTATGACTGTATTTTTACTTTTATAGTTTGTAGATGTATTATGTGTGCTGTGTGTTGTGAACAATCGTTGAAATGTGTAATACACTTGTAACTTGTACACTGTACACTCTCACTCATACTTATGTGTTTAGTTCACCTGCCAACCGTTCATCGTTCACCGTTCAATTTAATGCAGTCGTCTTCTCCTTTCTTTGTCTTTTTACTTTTCACTCCTATTCTCTCTTTTATAAAAATAAATGTAATGTACAATTTTTCAAGCCTCGAGTAGATAAAAAATATATAAATAGGATGAGCACTGTGAACACTCAAAGTCTGAGTCTGAGTCTGTCTCACCAAAACCGTTCACCGTTCACCGTTGTTTTTATCTTTGTCCATGTCTCTCTCTCTCTTGTCTTGTCTTCGTTTTGAAATAATTACTAGGAACAAATTGACAAGGGAGCCTGGAGACAAGACAAGAGACAAGAACTAGGATTTTTTTTCTCCTCTTCTATTCTCTTTTGTATTTTGTATTTTATATAATCCGCACGCACCACTAGATTTTTAAAATGTCCTCGAGTAAAAATAAAAATAGAAAATAGAGGTAAAAAAAAATGTCCAATTTTAAAAAGAGGAGACAAAAAAAAAGAGAGGAATGGAAAAAAAAGAAGACATAATGAGGAAGAGACAACTAAAAAAAAGGGAAAATATATAGCTGAAATAAAAGTGAGAGAAATAGAAGAGACAGATAGTCAACACTAATAATAATTATTGTAAAATTGCTCCTTGTTGTCACTTTTCCTCAGTGTTGAACAAAACAAAAATAGCTAGAAAAGTTTTTTTTAAGGACGAGAAATATTTACCAATTTACTTGTTTTGAAGGCCGCTGGCTAAATCGACTTTTATTAATAATTGACGATTAATAAAAATAATAATAATATTCCGATTTACTGCCCATTAAACATTTTTGAAAATACATGGAGAAAAATACAGAAATACATTCATAATAATACAATTACTTTTTGCATGATTCATTTATCATTGATCAACCATATAAATAATTAGTGACATCCGGATTTTTATCATATCTATTTTCAAGGAGTATTTTTAAGTAGATTGAATAATGCTATAACTTCATTTATAATTTAGGCAGAATAGTACATTTTGGGGTTTTATTATTAGTACTTTTTGTCTTCTTGTTAGTCCATCCTGTCTCTTGTAGTTTGTAGCTTGATGAATTCAATTTTATACACGAAACTTTATTCTCAGTGGGAGTTTTTAATGCCTTGTGAAAAAGTGGAAAAGGTATGGTCGCCAGTCGCCAACTTCCATCGTCCATGTCCAAAATGTCTAACGAACCAGCATGTATATGTATTATTTATTATCTGTAAATAATAAATGTAGAGTAAATGACACAAGATATAATGAAAGCACACAATATTATTATATAGTATTTATTTATTTGTCTGTTTGTCTAATGTAATGCGTGCAGCAAGTCGATTGTGGGTGCATATAAAATACAAACTGTATAATACAATATATAGATAGACTTTGTGCGTAATTTTTTGACCCTCTCATCGTCGACTTCTTCCAGCACATGTGTGCTATGTATTTTGTATACCTACTGCCTATTACTATTGCAGATACTTGGAAATCATTTCAAACGATGTGAACCAATAATTTTCAGGGAAACTCTCTCAACTCCCAACAAACGTATATATACAAGGAGAAACGAGAACGAGAACGAAAGTGACACGCACAAATTTTAACGCAGAGCCTTATCGGTTTTGTCTTATATTATATATTGTACACGGTACATTGCGTATGTGTTATTCTAAATGCTTGTGTTTTGGGCTTTGTCTAGCACATACTAAATTATATATAAACATTTTGAACATAATAAATAATATACTTAAATAAATGTGCCCTTGCTTAAACAGTTTAAGAAGGAGTTGAACATTAAACATGAATCGGTTGAGTTGAGAGTTGAGAGTCGAGAGTTAAGAGTTGCTAGGTTTTCCCAATGGGAAAAAGAACAGTAATGATAATTATTATGAGTATTGTCACTTCCCTTTCGTGCGTGAGGTCGAAGTAAAGGTATACACAGTTACACAGTACATAGTACATGCATGATATAGTTAGGCGGGCGGGTCTAGTCAGATAAAACCTGATGAAACCAACCACATTGGGAGGTCCATAGAGTTATATTTTCATCCATATTTGACGTCCAGTCTCATTATTTAATATCACTGCATTTCTGATTTGCGTCGTCGCTTTTCCTTTGTCCACACAAAATATGCTCAATTCCATGATGAATGATGAATAATGTAAACAGAATGGCAATGGGAGAAACCGTACATTTTGAATTGAATTGCCTGTGCGCTGTGGACATACAACAAAATTAAAAGTATGGAGAACAGAGTACTTATCATTGGTCGTTGCATGCATTAGACATTAGACGATTCATGCACTCTAAACTCTTAGCTCAAAATATGAACTATGAAAAACAATGAGTCTATAAACTAGAAACTATACCTTATGAATTATTAATTGCGTATGGTGGGTTGTACTATTATTTTAAATCCTAACAATTACGTTTCAATATCTATTGAATTTTGAATATTTACCAAAATTCTCGTCCGATGACAACTGTTTCGATGAACCTCGCGTTTCTATGTTTCAGAATGTACAATAAACAAAAAATCATCATTAAATGAACGAACCTGAGTGAGAAGTAGAAGCCAAAAAAGTACTAAAAAATACATTAGTACATGAGAGAGTTGGATGAGTTACTTTACTTTTTATTATTATTATTATTATTATTGATATTGATATGCATAAGCTTTGTCTCTTTCATCCCTCTCGTTTTATAGTAGTTTCAAAGATATTTGATAGCTTGATGAAGATAAATTGTTGTAATAATGGTAATGATAATATATTTATTGTACATTTTTACTCTGGTCTCTGGTCTCTGTTTTCTTGTCCTTTTAAGTCATTTAGTGCTTTTAAAAAGCAATTATTCGGTCAACTGAAACTGATGATGTAAAGAATATAGTTTTTAGTTAAATTGTTAAATAAATTCGTCCCAGCTCCACTGTTTTTCTACATTAGTTATATTATGAGAGCGAGCAGCCATTTACCATTTAAATTTAGTAGTGGGCTGAAGAACGTAATACTTGATACTTTATATTGTGGGTTTGTTTTCAATTTTCAATGTGCTGTGTAGTTGGTTGTAGGATATATGTTGTATTTTGCATGTAGATATTTTGTTGGCCCGTAAAAATGTGTCATGTTCAGATCTTGTTCTCGTGTCATGATAAGATGGGCGAGAGAGAAGAAATTGTGATATTGTTGGTTGTTGGTGATCTTAAATTTTATTGACACAAATTAAAGGAGAATAGTATTTCTTAATGGGGAACAGGAATATTTGAATTTAAATTTGAATAATTTGAAAGTTGTATACAATATCATACATAACATTAGTATTTATAATTGTTAATGAATGAATATTCTCATATAATATAATATGTTTTATTTGAGCTATTCAATGTTCAACATTGAAAAGATGTCTTTTAAGAATCCTCTGCATGTGTCATGTTTTATACTGTTGAAAAAGTCTGGGTTGACTTGACTTTCCTCAACTTTGTACATTGTGCGCTGTACACTGTACACACTTTATGTTCTCTTTACCCTCTTCTCACTCCGTTTACTTCTCATTACACATAAATTTCATTTAATGTTTCATTTAATGTTACTACATCCATTTCGTCTCTTAATAAACAGGTTTTTTATTTTTATTTAAAA
>JABASP010000697.1:0-43576 GCA_019776565.1 Sminthurinus signatus
CACAAAGTGGACACAAAGTGGACACAAAGTGGACACAAAGTGGACACAAAGTGGACACAAAGTGGACACAAAGTGGACACGTACACAAGTTTGGTATATAAATGTTTGAGACCAGATGAGAATGGGAATTGTTTTGAACGTTCGAATACGATGTTATTTAATGGCGGACTGACGTGACGAGTTTGGTATAGCCAGCTTCGCTTCCGGAGCCTAAAGCATTTGTGCTGTGAAGGCGATATGAAATCCTCACGAAGTGAGGATTTTTGACTTTATTGTATTATACATTTCATTTTGAGGAATTTACATTTCCTTGACTTGATTTTACGGATCTGGAAATCAAACTTTGTAAAATTTTTGAACAAACATCTTTGTAGCTTGAAAGAAAAATGATGAATAAAATATAGAATACAAAACATAAAACCCAAAAAGATGAGACATGGGACAATGGGACAACCGTGCAAATGAAATTACTTGGAATGGGTTAAAATATTTAAGGGAGAAGGGGGAACGGGGAAAACTGTGAAAATAAAATAGATAAAAGTGAAAAGATTAGGACAACGAGTTGCTGGTTCTGTTTCTGGTTCTGGTTCTTGGTTGCTGAGGAGAATTCACTTTAATGAACTTTACAGTAGGTTTCAGGTGGTTTGTATCAAAGCACCAAAGCATCAGAGGCATCAAAGCCGCTCAATCTGTTCCAAAATTTGGCTCTATTCTCCTTTCCTCTTCCCTCCTCTCTCTCCGACTCTCCTCACTATTGATTTATTCATTAGACAAAGCTGAGGTTCAATTCAGGGCTAATGGAATTATGAATTTTTAACCGCACTATGCATCCAAATTGCTCCTCTTTTACTTTTTACTTTCTCCTCTGTCCTCAACTTGACTCGTCTTTTCCCTCCACTCAGTTTCAGTTCCATTCCATTCTATTCCATTTTCCATGCCACTCATCTCTTCCTCTTCTTTTGCTGTCTCTTTTACAACTGGAGGGATTTCCAGGAAAGTTTAAGTGATACATAAAAAAGAGGGGACAGAAATCCTACTGCTAGAAATACTCTAGAGTAACTAACAATAAGCTACTGTTTTGTATTGCACGTTGTACATTCTTAAGTGTGGACAAAATAAAACAAAATTACTTTTTGGATTCTATTCCAGATTTTGGGGCATTTAGAGTCCACAGAAAGAAAGAAAAAAAGGTAGCACCAAACCTATTTTTCTTGAATTATTTCAGCACCTTTCTCCACTTAAATTTCAAACTTAGATTCCTCGCATTCCAAAATTTTCTCCAACTTTGACTCATACACAATAGTATATTTTAAGCAATTGTTTTGTAATAGATTAAACGCAGAAATAAAATACGCCTTTATAATTTGTAAACCTTATTTTAAAAATATTTTATCTAGCGTAGAAAAGACTTGTGGACTTGAATTGTATAAAGCTGGTTTTGTACAATGATATAGTTCAGATAAGTGAAAAAGATATAGAATGTAGAATGTAGATCCTGAAGAGTAATGCTGATACATGTATTGAAATAAAAGTGTAGTATTGAGTATAGAGGGAAAAAGTGATACAGAAGTGGCGTCTTCATCTCCTCTGTTTTGTGTTGAACGTTGAATGTTGAATGATGAATGAGAAATCAAAAGTGACTTTTAGAGAAAAGGGAGAGTGAAAAACTTGACTTTTTTGGCTTTTGGCTTTTACTCTGACTCGGTTTGGTTTGGTTTGGTTTGACTTGTAAATAGAAACGAGATGAAGCATGAGCCATTCTTTCTAGAATATTCTACTTTCCTTTCCTCTCTTCCTAGTCAATATTCAATGGAAAAAGTCAGAGGATGGCGATGGCGATCATTTGAGCCATTTAAATGTTTTGTAACACACCCTACACCCTACACGTTGTAGTATGTTTCTAACTCCACAACACAAAACATCCAACAACACTCAAAGTCTAAAGGCGAATTTCCTCTTTTCTTCAATTCGATTCGAGTCAATTCAATTCAACTCCGTTCAGTTCAGTTTAGATCAGAAGAGCCCATTAAAAATCATGTAGGGACGTTTTTATGTTTATGTTGATATGATCGAGATTGGGTCGGGTGTCTAGAGTCTAGAGTCTAGAGTCTAGAGTCTGGAGTGTGGAGTCTGGAGTCTCCATTCTCGAGTTTGAATGGGATGGAATTGAAAATGGAGATGCCTCTTCTCATCCTACCTTCTGGCTAATGTTGTAATGTTGTATGTATCATGCAAAAAACGGTAGTAAACGACGAGGACGAAGAAGAGGACGAGGCCAAATCAGACCCTCTTTCCTTTTCCTTTTCTGTCCCAGACAACCTCATTGATAATGTCAATAGTCAACAGTCAATAGTGTCACGAAAGGAATAACGTAACGAGTTGTTGCCGTGAGTTTCCAATTCAAAAGACGAGGACAAGAAAGAGCCTCTGCTCATTAACATAAACATCAACATCATGTATACAAAATTCAAAAGATGAATGGAGAATGGGGAATGGAGAGCCTTAGTGTAGTATTATGAAACTACAGGAAATAAAAGGGACAGTGGAAATGGAATGGATGCAAAACACGTCTTTTAAATGACACGGAGAACTACAATCTACAATATTTAAGAACTGAGTGATCAGTAGTTTAAAGGTACAAATCAAAATTCTTTGTACTTTGTAGTTGTGCAATCTTAATCTTAAAGCTGTACAAAGTAAAAAGTAGAGGGAATTACGAAAGGGCTATGTATTTGTTTGCTCACATGAGGGTTTTTCTATTTTTAAGAAGACTTTGGTTTGGTTTGACGTGGCGTGTTTTATATAATATACAATATGCATTTTAATGTGAAAGACAAGTATTGATAGCTGCTGAGTTACGGCTTACGAGATTAACATAAGTATTAAGTAACGATTTTGATGCACATCAACTATCAAGTATCAAGTGACACAGATCAATGATCAGTGGGAAAATTTGAGTGGGAAATACATTAGTCAATTCTCAGCCAACATACGAAATGTATTATTCCCATTCCCATTTTCATCCTCATATTGATAACATATTCACAATCATAAAGAACCCTTTCTCTTTCTTTCTTGTCTCTCTTTTTATACGTTTTGGGTTGTTTCTTACACATACCTTAAAACTAAAACTATGCCAAAGTATCAAAAGCCAAGCCAAGAAATTCCTCGACAAATCTATTAGAAAATATCTACAATCTGCATGCATAAAGTTAAGTGAACTCTGTGAACAAAGAAGGAAGAAAGCAGCCCAGGCTCACGCCGCTCGAGAACCAAGAACCAAGAACCAAGAGAAAGCACTCGTAGAAACTGTATGCAAAAAAAGAAGGGGAAAAGAGGAAAGCGAGAAGGATGATGGAAGAACATTATAGAAATCCTCAGTTCATAATTTATGTTACGCTTTCCTTCTCCATCTCTCTCTCTCTCTCTCTTTTCCACCATTTCGACACTCAGTCTTTTGGAAAAAATACGCAGTCGTTCATTCACACTTTTGCATTCCTACTTTCTCCATAAACTTGCATTATTTATTGGATCTGTATCTCATTTTATATTAGGTAATAGTCTCCATATTTTCAACTTTCCATTACACTTGTCGACGAGTCCTTTCCCCCGGTTTTCCCGATTCCCGGGTTTTGGCTCTTTTTATACCTATTCTTAAAATAAAAAGCTCCAGCATCAAAAGTTGTACTAAAGAATATTGAGTATTGAGAGTATATTGAGAATTGAACGACTTGTAATTTCAGCAACTCTTATCTATTTTCTAAAGAGAAAGGGTGATGAAATGTCCTTTTAACTCTCTTTTCTAGCTTCTAAATGTTAGATGTAGACAATATTGACTTAATTAAAGGTCGCTCAGCTGCAAGCTGAAATGTTCATGGTTGATAGTTTATAGAATCACCAAAAAAACTGGAAATGAATCGGAAGGAGGGAAAAATCAATTGACGAAATTGTTGTCGCAAACTAGCACAAACAAAAAAGAGAAAAATGATCGTCATTGGCGTCAGAACAACGACATTTGCCATCAACATCGACGTCGATAAACGATTGCACAATGTGTAATGTATAATGCATAATGTAAACGGACCAAGAACAGAAAAGAAGCTTAATGCATGGTGAATGGTGATGATGATGATAATAATGACGGTGATAAAGTTGATGATGATTGTTCTGTAATTTCTCCTCATTTCCCGTCCATATGTGATAAAAATCTGTTTGGGACTCAACAAATTGAAACAAACTGAAGGAGGGAGGACGGACAAACAATTGACAATTGGACAAGGGAACAACTCCAAACTCCAAACTCCAATAAATCTGTAATCTGTGATCAAGGGTCAAAACAGAGTCATTCATTAACTCTCCACTTTATTTTGTCATATTGTCTACTGACTCCTGACATTTGAGACACGGCTAGAAACTTGTATAGCTTTTTATAGAAAAGTATGTAGCTACAAAAGTTTGGCTCCTTTGCTTTTTGATTTAATAAACATGCATTTTTTTCTTCTTTGGCTGAACACTGAATTTGAAAACTCATCAACTATCCGGCTTATTAGAGGGATGATGCTGGAAATAATGACTTTGAGCCATCTCCCTGATGTGTATTTAATCATAAGTTGTGTGTATACTTGTATATTTTGTACAAGGCCAAATTTGTATTCCATTTGCACAAGAAAGTACAAGGACCTTCCAGATTCTAGATTGCAGATAGACACACCCAGATTCAGACCAGACGAGACTTGTAATGCATGTAAAAATTCAATTTTGAATCTTTCTCTGTGTGTATGTGTGTCTGTGTGTCTGGCTCCTTCTGCCTGCCAACGCCGACCGGAGAGAGAGAAGAGAGAGATGAATCGTTTCCTCTATTCCTTTCTATTCTATTTTGTTCTGTTCTGTTCTATTCTATTCTATTCCTCCTTCTTGGAATTTATTTAGAATTCAGAACAAAGTGTACATATTCTGTTACGTCCTCCTCTCTGGAATGGTATGAAGTAATTTGAACCAAACAACCAACCGACCGACAAGAAGAAAAATCTTGAATTTTATCAAAGAATTCTGCATTCTGCATACATGTGTGTTTGTATGTATTCCCAACAAAAGCAAAACCAAACCAGAACAAGTAAAAAGAAGGACAAAGTGCAATTCTTCTGGAGAAAAACAGAAGGGAAAAGGAGAGCAAGATGGAGATTTTATGAGAATCCTGGGAGTCTGGGAGAGTCTGGGAGTCTGTCAAGATGAAGATGAAATAAATAGCAAACGGGAAAAAAGGAGAAAAAAAAGAAACGTGAGGTTCTTGCCAGAAAAAAATGAAAGATGTAGCATCCACTACACAGTACACAGTATACATTATAAAGTATAAAGTATGTAGAGTATGAAGAGCGGAGTTTAGAAGAAGAGGGGGAAAAGTGATATGGGGAAAGAAAAAAGTAGGAGAACCCAGAATCCAGAACCCAAATATTATTATGCACATAGAAATTGCTCATAAAATATCATGACTGCATGCATAATAATCAGGTTGAACTAAACAAAATACTCGTGGTCACAACACACACACACACACACACACAAAACAACACAACTCAGCGGAATATGAGGATAACTATAGAATCTAAAATCTAGGATCTAGAAAGTGAGGAAAAGACAGAAAAAAAACAAGAAGAGGCGAGAATGAAACCAAAGGGAGAAAGTGTGAACTCAACTCACGGCAGATTGGTTCGTTGTCTACAAAGGGAAGAGAAAAATCTATTGCAGTTTTGCTCCTTCTTTTCACTACACCACGTTTCATAGCCAGCATTACGAGACATAACATAACATAAAATAAAATTCACCCCACACCAGACAACACAACAGACAACAGTATCCATTCAACTTTCTCATATATTACAAAAGGAGTGAAAGAATCTTAATACAGACTGCCTATCTACTATCTACGAAACACATGGTGCATTCCTACAGTAGACTTTAGACTGTGCTATCTATCCTACAACAAAATATAATATAATACAATATAATATAAAATATAATATAATGTAGTCGTATGTCGTATGTAAATGTAGATGAGTTAGAGTTTGAGGAGGGGAGAGCCGAAACCAACCCAAACCAAACCAAACCACGACGTTTCGTCATAACTTACCTCCTGTTGTGAACCAAAGCCGCAGTACACATTTTTACCAACGAGTGTCAAAATTCAAAATCCATGTGAGATGGAACGTGGAAAATGGAAGATGGAACTCACTCGTTGAACAGTGAACAGTAAACAGTGAACGGTGAACGGTGAACGAATTCCGTTCGAACGACAATCCCTGCACTTTCCTCCACTTTTTTATCATATCTATCCATCCATCTTTCCCTTCCTGTAGCCAAATAACAAAATATATTGAAAAAATCTACATATCTCTACCCTTTCATTCAAAATCTCATCTTCTTTCTCCTTTTCTCTAGTCTGTAGGAATAAATAGGAAGGAATAGGAAACTTTTCCAACGCCACGTTTTCACGCTGAAGCTACAAAACTTTATAAATATGTATATATTTTTCTTCCTTTTTTTCATTTTCATGAAACGGAGGTAATTGTCAACTATTGAGTATTGAATATTGCGTATTCAGTATGCAGTATTGAATACATTGAAAATAGGACTTTTTTTATTTATGATAAATTATCAATTTAAATTTGTTTCCAATAGTTTAAGCAAGGTGAAACTATTAGCTTGTTACATAATTTAGGAAAATCATTAAAGCTGTGAGATATGTCAAAACCACAGTACAAGTAAAAAAGATACTCTTCAAAAGTTACCTTTCAAAATTTTACTTCAAAAAATATAAAAAGCTTTTATTTTGATCCTTTGTTCGTCTAAGTTTGATTTCCGATTTCTGACTTCCGATTTTCAATTTTCAATTTCTTTACATTGACAGGACATCGAAATAAAAAGAGTATTTATCACTTGTACTTGATTTAGTTAACAGACCAAAAAATCTATAAAAAAAGCTCAGTTTTACCTCTGTTAGCTTTATAGTGTAGAAAAAATGTAAAGAAAAATATTCCTCCTCTGAATCTCATCCTGAATTGTCTTGCTTTTACTTTTACATGTACTTTTACGCATTTTGTACAGACAGTTTTACATTATATTGCGCAGATAGAAGTATTTTGTAGCAAATCCGAGATGCAATGTAGTGAAATGGGTTTAAAAGCGGAGAAAAAGATAGTCAAGATGATTTCAAGAGAAAAAACGCACCGTATATTGTACATTGTACATTGGGTCCAGCTCTCAGAGCCTGCAGTCTACACTGAAACGGAAGTAGAGCTGAAACCGACGGTGATATTTTTTGAAATAGGAGAGTGAGAGAGCGATGACGGCCATTCGTCGGGGAATTATGAAAGCCCAGTATAAAATATTGCCTCAAAGAATTTCTCCATGGCGGAACATTGTACTGTGTACAATCCAACTCCTCGTTCTCTCCCTCTCTCTTTTCTTCACTCTCTGTATTTAATATATATCTATCTATGCGTAGATTCTGGTGTAGATTGTAGATGCGTACCGTCATCTATCCATCTAAAAACTCTGCGAGTTTTTTTGTATTTCACGCTTTGGGAAAATGTCCATATATTTTTAGACGTGCATACACGTACATATGTGAACGAGTAGAAAAAAATCCAAGTGCAAGATCCGACTTTTCACTCTTCCTGTCCTGTACTTTATACTTTATACTGCATGAGAAAGGAGACGGAGACACAATGTTTGGACGTCTCTTTCACTTTCTTATGCTTGTATCTGTAGCTGTATCTGTATCTACATGTGTGTCCAGCATCTAGAACCTAGAATCTTGACAGAAGTAAAAGAATAGACGAGTGAAAAGTATAAAAGAAATGCCAGAGTCAGAGAATCAAGAATGTCGAATGCCCTTGTGAAACAAGAAGAAGGGAAGAAACAAGGGAAAAAAGAAAAGTGAAAGTGGAAAATAAAAAAAGATGAGGACAAAAAGAATTGCCTTTGTAAATTGTGACTTTTTCGCCGTTTTTGTCCTTCATCTACGTTTTAGTTCTTGGTTCTTGAAGCATGGATCTTGGATGTTGGATCTTGGTGTAAAAAGTCCTGTGAATTTTATCTAGCATCTAGAATCTAGAATCTAGAAAAAAAGTAAAAGTAAAAGGCACAGGAAGGATGAGGATACGACGAAACAGATGTACAACTCTCAACCTTGACATTTTGTTTCATCTTTTTCAAGTCTCTTTCTCCACTTCCCCACTCGTCTGCCTTTCTCTTTTTCTTTTTCTTTCATCTCCATGTCTTCATCTCTACTGTCTTGTCTTTACAGTGTTTTTGTACAGTGTACCGTGGATCTCGGATCATGCATCATGCAGGCACGCTCTTCTTGTCTTCTTGTCTTTTCTATTCAGAATACTTCCACTTTTATAATTTTCAGACCTCATTTTGTTATTTTGCAATTTTTGTGCGTCTATGTGTGTGGGCCTGTTTTGTTCTGCTCTGCTCAGTTCTGTTTGTATGGCAACTCTAATTATTTTTTCATATCTCTCAGTATGAAACTGAAAAGCTTTGTAAATTATAAAGTATACAGTATACAGTATACAGATACAGAAACAGATAGATACATGTATCTTTCACAGAGTTTTAAATGAGGATGGGGACAAAAACATAAAAGGCGGAGGCAGAAGCAAAGTTTCTGAAAGGTCTTATAAGGCTTCTGTGCATTTCAGACAAATTATATAAAGCTGCATACTGCATACTGTATACACATTACAAATTACACTTACACAAAGATTGTAGCATTATTATTAAAATAATTTCCCTCTCCTTTTCTTTTTCTTTTCCCGAGGGATGAGTGTCTGTATGTAAAATGTAAAATGTAAAGTTATGTACATACATATGTGATAGAAGTGACTGGGAAAGGGATGGAAGTGAAATGAAATGAATTTAAAATGTATGTCTTCCCTCATGTGTTTTTTGGGATGGAACCGCCCAGAAATTGAACAAGGACATAAATTTATTTTCCCTCCTCTCATTTCCCTTTATTCCCTTGCACTCTTCATCACTAGAATCCTGAAACTGGCAAGTGGAACCAGAACAAGAAGGAGAAACTGGCATTCATGAATTTAGAAGGAAAAGCAAAAAACTCCAATCCAAATCCAAATCCAAGTTCAAGTCCAAGAGTAGAGTGTGGATTGTAGATGGGTGACATGCTTATGAATTGTTAAAAATCGTCCACGCCTCAAGAGTGATGGGTGCTTTCGTTCTCCTTTTCTTTTCTCCCTTATTCAAACTCTTAACTCAATCCAATCTGAAACTGGAAACTGGGAGTTTAATAAAAACATCAACTCAAAGGCAAGCACTCAGATTCATTGGTGATGTTCCTTGATGTTGAACTGGTCAAAAGCGGGTGCTGGTCCGCTGTGTCAATTTTTCCTCCTCAGCTCACCCCATCAACGATCAACCATCCGCCATCAACCGTCGACGATGGACAATTTGTCATGTAAGTCATCAATTTTGAAACAAATTGACTTGTACGCTTGAATTTAAAATTGATGCTGTTTTTATGCTAGACGTTTTCTTTTTTCCTCTGGAGAAAAGATTCGAGACTAGAGACGCTTTTCAATTTTGATTTCAATTTCAATAAAATCCAAAGTACAACCTTAACCATCAATTTTACTTTGGAATTTGGAATTTCGAATATTACAAAAAATGGTGTAGAGGAGCATTAAGTAAAGTCAGCTCTGATCTGATCTCATGAAACATGAAAGATGTTATAAAACATGCATATTTTTATATTAGAAAATCCACCTCATTTTGATTTTTGATTTTTGTTTTGCTTGGCTCCATTTTGTTCTAAGTTTACCATTTGCCATTTATATATTATCCCGGCTCAAAAAGACAAAATAATATAAAAATATGTAAACAGGAGTATCCCAAAGTTGAATGTTAGAAATAAAGAGAAGCTTCATTTATAAATCCACAATCCACACATGTCGAAAAGTCGAGGAGGTGTCATTATCATTTCTTTCGTTACACAATTGAAGAGTGACATGTAACATGTAAAATGTTGGTTATTGCAACTACTGTAGAGTTGAATAGACAAGAGAATGCACATATTAATGCTGTCAACCTAAAACCAAACCAAACCACCCCAAGAGCTTGAAATATGAAACAGCTCTCAATTTTTCTTTCTTTTCTTCTGTCTCTGCCATAATCATTACCATCGCGGTTGTGCCTTCAAGTAAAATTTTATGGTGAAATTCCTTTGATGCACTTTCTCCTGCCTCCTTTCTCCTTTCTCCTTCATGATTTTAACGTCATGTTGTTGTCTCTACTTTATTTATACTTTATATTTTACGTGTTATGTGAGGGGTTCCTTTGGTAAAAGCTTTTCTATTTTCTCAATAAATTCTACAAGATTCTTCTTCTTTATGGGAAACTTCACAAGCCTTATTTTTCCTTGTACATTGTACATATCTAGACTCGAGACTCTAGACAAGACAAGACAACAGGATAACAAGAAAACGGGGAGGAGGCACAAGACACAAGACGAGCCATGTCAAGAGGACAGAGAGAGAGACATCAACACCATTCCATTCCATTCTTATACATGCATGTATGCATGTGAAATCACGATCAAAATCAAAATCACACGTCAACCTCCTGCTTTCAAAATATCTAGGATCTAGAATCTAGAATATTCTCAGACCTCAACCCGATTTCATCATACATATTACATATGTATGCATAATGCAGACTGCAGACTGTGTAACGTACATCTATTAACTTTGAAAGCTTTTTTTAGAGGAGGAGGACTCATTGATATTATATATTATATTATATATTATGCAAGTACATTGTCATAGCGGTAGATATTTGTATAAAAAAACTCGAGTGGAATTTTACCACATTCTACATTCTACGCTCTGCACTCTGTATTCTTTACTTGGTAGTACACATTGACTTTAAGAGTGTGAGTTGGGTTATGTAAGGTAATGTAATATAATGGTATGAGTGATTTGGTTGGATGGATGGGTAGATGGATGGTTTGACGATACACGAGAGAGGCTAAGGAGAAGAGTGAGAGCGAGTGTGAGCTGGTTTGCTGGTTTGAGTGAATGAGTAAGTGGTGAGTTGAGCTGATGTGAGGATATTTTCTGAGGAACATCTACATTCTACAATCTACATCTTTGTATATGTAATATGTATGTATAATGTATAATGTGTATGGCAAAAGTATGGCTGTCGGTTGTTGGTTGCTGGTTGCTGGTTGTCGGTATCCTTCCGTCTTCCTTACTTTCCGCACAAGATGCAAGAGGAGAAAAGGAGCTTTTCCTTTGCTTCAGTCGCTCTCTATTTCTCTCTCTTTCTCTGTGTAAAATAACAAGGAGCTGGTTTTGGTTTTGGATGGTGGGAATGGTTCTGGCGCTCTTACTTGTTCTCGTATTGTACATAGTACATAGTGAGACTTGTTATTTCCTTTTCCTTCCAAGCTTGAAGCTCCTTCAAGGAACAAGGTAGCAGAAAAAAAAGTGAACAGAGAAGGGAAGAGAAAAATCTCATGCATATGCTTGCCACGCTCTGTGCAATGCTCTTCTCCATTCTGTTTTCTAATACTCTAGTTTTATGGTATTCCACGCTTCGTGCCGTGTGGCGTGTGCTGCGTGAACTTTCACGGTGCCCTACGTTGTGAGCTGAAGACTAGAGGCTCAAGATTCAAGATTCAAGACTCAAGACACGAAAAATAAGAAGAAGGAGAAAAGGACGACGAAAGAATCCCGTGATGTAGGAACAGAAGAGAAAATACTAAAATCAATAGTCCATTCATCAAAATACCAATACTGTCAAAATGTTTCACTCCCCCTGGAATAAAACTTTTGACTTTTCTCCTTCTTTCCTTCTCCTTTTCCTCCTCCTCCTCCTCATTTTTTCTGTCTCTGTCTTTCATCAAAACTCACCAAAAGAACAGAAAGAAAGAAAGAAAGAAAGAATGGAAACGAACAAGTTTAACTTGGAAAAAAAACTATGATATTCGTATATGCCTCTACATTTGTTTCATCCTCCAGCTTCTTTCTTTACTTTTTGTCTTTTATTTAACTGGAATACTTTCCCACTTTTTCCTCTTTTATTTTTGTTGTTTCTATTTTTTAAGCCAAAAATGCGTTCACCTTGATATTCGTAATTCGTCCTTGTTCAATGTTCCATGGTGAATTTTTTTTGTAACAGTCTTAGCCAAGTATTTTCAAATACTGTTGAGTTTTAAAACGTATTTTAACACTGTAGAAAATACATGGAATATAATCCAACTAAAAACAGACAAACAAAAGTGCATTTTCTAGTGCTATTTTAAACAAACAAGTTATAAAACATTCAATTCTCGTAAGTGGGAAAAGTGTCTCCAATTTTTCACTTTTTTATTACATTGAGTAATCAGTTTATAATGGAGAATGTCAATAATTGTACAAGGTGTCACTACCTCTTTTGACAATGTAATCAAAGGACAGGTGAATAGAACAGCACATTTCCTTTTCTAGACACCTTATTGTTCGCTCCTTTTGGTAGCAAGTCTTTGAGTCTCCGTGCTCGTGTCACTGTCATGTAAACAAACTTCTCTCTTATATGTATCATTTATAAGCATTCACAAAGACTTTAACCAAATTTTGTCTCATAGATTGACAACAATGGCAATGCCTTCCCTGGGGTTTCTATTTGTACTGTGTTTTAACTATAGACTATTTACTACAACCACCCAAAGAAAACGAGACACATTTAAAGATACTACAAGTAAAAGCATCAATATGACTTTTGTGTGTACCAGAACGAATACACATTTTATGTGTATCGTGCCATTTTATTTTATTAGAGGCAAGAAAAAGTTTATTTATCAGAAATGCTCCAAGTGTTTAAAGACCAAAGGGACTCATTCAAAATCTATACCGCTTAAGTACGCTCAGACTAAAATTTCGTAACACCAAGAAAACAGGAGTAAATACGATGTGAGTTGCAATTTTTCTTGCATGTTTTTCTGCCTTTCTTTCTTACTGCGGTTAATTTCCCATTTTCTATTTATTCCTTTAGTACATAATTTACATAATTTTTTGAATATTAAATATTGAATATGAACTGTCAGCCGCATCTATGTAAATTAAATACTACTCTGACGCTTTGAAACGTGCATGAGAAAAAATCATATGCGTATAAAATCGTCCCGTCTTTTGTCTGGTGTACATAAAAAAGAAGATGGGTGAGATGGGAAAACTGCAGTGGATATTGGATAGTTTAAAAAAGAATCTTCTCTTGTCTCGTCTCATCCATTCCGTTCGTTCATTGTTTAATTACACCCAGTTAATGGAGCTGCAATGCAGTTGATTTGGGAGTAGCGAATCATTTATACTCCTTTATGGGACTATAAAACGCTGCATTAACTACCTAATTCCTGTCCTAATTTCCTCCTTTTTAATATGCATCAATTATTTATTATTATTCAGGGATCGTGAAAAAATAGAAAGGAGGATGAAGACTGTACACTGTACACAAGCTTCAAACTATAAACTTAAACTTAAACTAACAACTAACCATCAAGAAAAAAGAAGAAGAGGTGAAGAAGACTTGAAGATGGGATAAATCAATTATGCCCCCTTTATTTTCCCTCAAGGGTATATTGTGTGATACTTTCACTTTTAATTTCCTGACTTTATTACACAGTGTGATCCCGTTATCCCTTACATTATACACTTTACACTTTAAACTTTATGCTTTCTATTTTCTATCCTCTGTGTGGGAATTCATAACAATCTGTGTCTTCTTATAGATTGTAAAATTGAAACATGTTACAAAATACAGTACAAAGGAGAATGTATGATGAATATAATTCTTAAATTTGAATGATTACTACATAATTCATACATTCATTTAGAACATCTCAGTACAGTTTTATAATTTTTTTACTGCATAATGGTGCAAAAAATATCGGTGTGCGGTTTTCAACTTTTTCTTCATGTTCTTCATGTGCCTTTTGTATAATTTAGAATGTAAAAAGATTGAAAATTTGAAGCCTTTAATAAAAAATAGAGATGCGGTAAATAGTAAATATTATAAATGAATAAATTTGAAATTCGTATAATTTACTTACTTTGCTCCAGGAGATTTTGCTTTGTTTTTACAGTCATTGGAACAAATCAGCACCAAAGAGAAATCTGTAAACAATCAAAAAAAATCATTTGACATTAGTTGCATGAAATTGATGCATAATATTTTTTACATATAAATTTATCTGTAATTAGATACATCATTTTATGAAGAAACAAAAACCGTCGTAATTCGTACATAGGCGATAGATTACACAAGAAAAATTAGCCATAGAAGCCAAAATACAGTAGAAGAATAAAACGGTATTTTGCCTTCATACCTCACAAACTTTTTGTGTGAACAAGAAAAATGTAAATGTTAAAAGGACTTGACAGCACACTTTAGTACAGGTAATTCACAAGAGAGGAGAAAAAAGGATCAAAAACAGAAAACAAGGAGTAAAGCCGAAATTATTATTATTATTCGGAGATTCCAAATATGCATACATGTACATTAACGTTGAGCTCGGTTACTTTTTTCCCCTTTCTCATTTTTGTTTCTTTCCTCCTGGTTTTGTTCCATTGTTCTTTTCCTTTCAGAATAAAAATAGTAGCTAAATAGATGAACTGGGGGAAATTCATTCATTCACCTCACTCGAGACTTTGAGTCTGGAGAAGGAAGAATCAAGACTCTAGAATCCAGATTCTAGATTCTAGAATCTAGACACATTAACCAGTCCATGATTTTTTCCGTTTTCACTTTTTATTGCTTTTCTCCTACTTTTTTTTGTTGTTGCTCAATGCCATTTAAATTGAAGCTGAGCAAGGCTGAGCTGAGCTAAAACCTTCTCATCTTGAAACCCTTCTTTCCCGTTTTCCTTTTTGCTTTTCCTGGTTTCAATTATTCCTACTTCCTCCCTTCCTCTCATTTTTATTATTCCATTTTCATTTGCTGCTAGTTACATCTAGTTACATCACAGCTCATAGCTCATAGTGAGTTTAGATTTACATGGAAACATGCACATAATATGCACAAGTGTAATTTCTACAAATGATTATTTCACAATTTACCAAAAGAGTTCAACAGTTCCCCCCTCATCTAAATATGTACTGTATTTTGTCTGAATACAGATATTTTAATGTTGGGAGTTGGAATAAATGCTTCCGCCCTTCTCAATTCTAGATTCTGGATTCTCTGAAACAATTTGTGTAGACTTACATAAGGTATGACAAAGTATATCTGTATAATAAATAAGAGAAGCATTTAATGCATATAAAATACATTATGCATGTTTTCTCTCTTATTTTCTTATTTTGAGGAATAAAAAAGAAAGAAAAAGTGGAAATTTGTTCTATTCAGTGATTTTTCTCAATTACAACGCCTTTCATTTTGTTGTCGACTTGAATAATGGGAAAGGGGGAGAAGTTTTCAATTAACAGTTGGAAAATGGAAAATGGAAAAGGTTCCACGACCAAAAGATGTTTATTGTGTGTGGGAAGTGGAAATGAGGGATTTTTCCGACATTCCTCATTTTCCACATGGGAGGACTAGTTTTAAAAAGAAAAGGAGAAGCGTAACATCTCAAATCTAGAATCCAGAATCTACATTGTACATGCTAGAATCTAAAGAAAGCACAAGTTGAAAATTGAATCTTTTTTCCAGTTTCAATTTCCTTACTGGATTTTTGCAAATCATTTTGCCTTTAATGCTTCTCAAAGAAAACCATCCCTCATTCATCCTTTAGTGAAAGTTGACACTATCATGTAAATTTTAGACGGCAGGAGATTAAAGTTTTGACTTTCTCTTTGTCTCTTTGTTCCAAGCGCCAACTTCCAACTTCCAAGTCTCATTTTTAAAACGTATTTTGTCATCAAAAGTATACGACGCATCGTCAATCGCTGAAGTCACGTTAAAAATTTGGTAAAAACTGAACGCAATTGTAAAGCGAAGGTTTTTTCCTCTCTCAAGTTTGAGCTCACACAGGTATTATTTTTCTTTTTTCAAGGTGAGTCATCACAAAATTTTCAAACAATTTCTAATTTTTACACCATAATAAATATTGAGATTCTAAGAATATTTCAGCCATTTTCTTCAAAAACGGAAAAAGCTTCCAGGTTAATATACGCGGGTTTTTTTTACTCTAGTTCTAGATTCTAGATTCAACATTTCAACTATTGCCTTTTTATTTTTTTTGTATTCAGCCAATTATTATTAATACTCCTTGTTTGAACAAACCTACGCATAAAAGAGCGGAAATGCAAGCATTTGAAATAATTAGCTCCATTATCGCAAAAAGAAACAAAGACAAGGATACCGATTAATTTGTGCAGGGAAATTTTTGTAATTGGGCCTTTATATAGAATATAAAATTGGCATGCTTGAAATACAATATAAAAGGTTTTATTAACTCTTAACCTTATCCTCGTCTCCTCTTATTTTTGTGTGCAAGTGGTGCAAAAAAGTAAAAGTGTCCCCCTTTTAACTCGTGTAAATTGCACATTGTAAAATACATGGTAAAAATTAATGATTGTCATAATAATCACTGTACCCGTAATTGAAAAGGTGTAACCATAACCAAAACCATACGAGCTTCGTGACAAAAACAGTCCAACTTTCCTGATCAAAAATAAAATGCTGTAAAATGTACATGGTTTTTAATTTCCACCTGTTAAGCTCTCAAACAACTACCACTACCAATTATCACAAGCATTATCATTACGGATAATTATAGGTTGTACCTAAAATGTAAATGGAATAAAAAGAATAGAAACATGGTGCAGTATGAATTATGAATCTAGGCTAAATATAAGAAGCTTAAAATGTTTTTTAGATTCATTTGCCAGGATTTTTGTATCATGAAAAACAACTTGCCAGAAGAATTAATTTATATTTATATTTACATTTACATTTACATCGGTTGTTGTTAAATTGCTACTTATTGTTCAAGTTGATTGAAATAAGATAGCTTTTACTTGTCCTGTGAAACCATAACGGATTCACCTTACAAATTGACGGATTTACTTTAACATTGGTTTGTTGGAGTGGAAACGTGGAAAGTGCTCTTGAAATTGAGTCAAAGGCTTGCAGACTATCCGCTACGCGTTATCCGTATACAGTATAAAGTATACCTGATTTAAATACGTGGATGTGCTTATTTATCGTCAAGTGAGTCCTCTTGCGTCCTACCGTATCCTTTTCCATTCCATCCCATAGTATCACATGGCCTAAAGTTCAAAGTACAAAGTACAAAGGACAAAATACAAAATACAAGGGGAGCGCGCGGTCGACAAGTATTTGGACAAGTGCTTATCGTCTCAATCTCCTTTTCATATCTTTATCGCCGACAGTCTAAAGGCTACAGTCAAAGCACTGCACAATACAATACATATTGTAGATTTTAGATGTATCCAGCGTATTTAGATGCATGGGGTGAAAACGGAGAAAGTCAGAGGAAACGATTAGCTTAACATTTACATACACGCACTTTATCAATTATTCATTTCCTCCTCTCCGTTTCTCCTCTTCTCCTTCCCTCTTTCAAGTCTGAGCTTTCTCTCCTTGACTCGTATATTGTATACTGATTTCCTCTCCTTTTCCCGTTCCTCTTCTCCCCTTTTCTCTTTCTAATGCTTAGCCGTTCGTTGTATTTATATTATACACTGTATGTTGTGTGTACTTATTGTTCTTGATATTGCTTTTGCTTTTGCTGACTCTTGGAAATGCATGAGTGAGAAAGAGAAAGTAAAAGAGTGTGTGAGACTCTAATGACCTTTATACATGCACAACAACAACAAGAACAACAACAACACCAACACCAACAAACACAACAACAGGAGGTAGAAGAAGAGAAAGAAGAAGAAGAAGACACAATACCGACGACAACACAGAACAACAGAAAACAGCAGAAACAGCCGGCATGCATTGAAGATTCAAGAACAACAGGAGAGAATTCCAACGCTTTCTCTTTTTCGCTTTTTCTCTTCTTTATCCTTTCTTCTTTGTATAGTGTATAGTGTATTCTGCTCATATATTGCATATCATTTCTACTGGATATTTAACGGATAATCCTCTGTCCATACATATTCATGCTGATATACTCTTCACAGCTTTTAGATATAGATGTATGCATGTTCAATACCCATGCAGAATATAAATCATGTCCATAGTCCGTTCCCATATGCAGGATGCACTTGTAATGCTCGAGTCTAAGCTCAAGTGTAGATGAGTTCAAAGCCATTGTCGTCCAGACCTGGAGCTGAAGCTGGAACTAGACTTGAAGTTGAAGTTGAAATTGGAACTGGAAATAGAAGGAGAAAGAGAGGGAGAAAACAATGCCTTCCAGTAGCATTTCTGTCCTGCATCTAAATCTGCATCTATATCTACATATCTACATGCATGTAGTAATGGGGCATAGGAAAAGTAGAATAAAACAATGTTCGTGTAAATCTATTGTTCTTGGAATACCGGCTTATTTCTCAGCCTTGTTGGCTTATCAAATCTCTATCTTTCGCCAAATTTCAGTCCACATGTAAGTACAATGTATAATGTATAATGAGTGATATGCAGGATTCAGGATTTACAGTGCAAAAGGGACATACATGTATAATATACACATATACTTGTATTTACATAGAATATACATTCCTCTAGGGCAGCATACAGCCCACTCCTCCATTTCAAATAACTACCATTCTCTTGATCCTCATTCCATTTCATTTTCTTGTGTAATGTGTAATGTGTTCTGTGTTCTGTCTGGAGGTCTGCCTGTCTGCATGTCTACATGTCTGGATTCTGGATATTAGTCATTCTGCAACTCTCGCAGTCGGATTCGGATTAGGCATTAGAAATTAGACATAGTGCATAATATGTGCACATTTATATATTTATGCATATAAGATTCCGCGTATTTCACATGTTTACAAAGGTACAGAGCAATCTGTAGATTTCATATCATTCCATAGTTGCAACCAACTTTGTCTTGTCACATCTCATTTTGAAATACAAAATGAGACCAGCTCAAACATAGACTGCTTTTGACTTGTGTACAGTGAACAGTGTACAAACTACAATGTACAAGCACAAGTCTACATTGTATTTTGTATTTTGTAGATGGATAACTGCAGAATGTAGAACTTTGTAGCTATTTGTATATTGTACATACATGATACAGAGTCTAGCCTGGACTTTGGACTTGGTTCGCTGGATCAATAACTGCACTCTGGACATGTCATTTTGTCACATGTAATGTGATGGTCTGCCCATTTTCCAGTTACAGTTCCAGCTCCAGTTTTCAGCTTCTCTCAACTGAACTAAACTCAACTCAACTCAACTGCGCTCCACACAACTAAACTTTCGCATCTTTCTCCTCTGTACACAGCACATGTAGAATGTAGACTCTAAACTCTAGACTACAGACTGTAGGAATAGGAAACCTCAGCTTCTTTCTCTTCCTCATGTAATACTTTGTACTTTGCACAGGATACACAATACAACAAAGGACAAAGCCCAACACAGTACAGTGACTAGATTAGCCGCATATTCATTAATAATATTACGCACGGGCTGACATGGTTTTTGTATCATAATGAATGAGCGGCTGTTGTGGAAATGTCAAGCGAGAAATGTTCATGTCCGCCCACCCCATTGTCACTGGTGAATTGATGCATCCGCCAATGTCTGCGTCCATGTGATGCCAAAACTGATAAGTCGACTCGACTCGTCTACATTGACATTGACAACAACAAGGACAACAAGCACAACAAGGACGACAAGGACGACGTTACAGATGTGCCATTCTGAATCCTGAATCCTGAATACAATTTATACAATGGAATACAACACACAACAACACACACAAGCCACGTTCAGGTGAGGCTGAAATGAAAGAGCTAAATCAGCCAAATTTATTTCCACTCTCGCTATCTTGATTCTTCTTGATTCTTCCTGATGCTTGATCCTGGATATTTTGATGCAAGTGTTTGGTAGTAGCGTCATATAACGACGACATAACTTTACACAGATGTAAGCAGTACAGAAATACTAGAGGATATTAAGTGGAGAAATTTGGACGAAGGAAGTGAAGCGAAAAGTTGAGCAGAGGGAAAGGAAAATACTACAGTAAATATATAGTAAAGAGTATAGAATATATAGACGATAGACGATGGACAAGAAAGGACGAGGAAGAAATAGAGAAGATGGAGAAACAAGAACAACGGCATGTTTTAGTTTTAGTAGTTTGAAGAGTACAAGCAGATGGAATGGAATGAAATTGCATGGCAAAGTACAGAATGGCATGGAACAAGAATGAGATGCAATAACAAGACAAGGAGAAGACGGAGGAGCAACAACCGTAGCAGTAAAAGCGGAGAATTGTCTCTGAGAAAGTTGTCTTAATAAAACAGGATGAACAATAAGGCGGAACTATAGCACTGCAGACTGTAGACTGGAGACTGGAGAACTGCGGAACTGTAGTGGAGGAATTCTGTGAATTTCTCTCCACTTTTCCCACTCACTCCCACTCGGCCCATTCCTCGGGATATTACTCCATTCAATTCCATACTATTCCACGTTCATGCTCATGTTCATGTCCATGTCCAACTTCAAACTCCAATGTGCTCCTCTTTTCTTTTATTCCATACGCCTTATTTTCGACTTGTCTCTTGTCTCCTGTCTCCTTTTCTCTCCATATTATACAATTACTTTTCTTGTGTATCGTGTATTGTGTACAATGTGCACTGTACACACATATTCTGTTCATTGAACATACCTATTTACGCGTGTTGAACAAGAAATGAGCATAACTGGAGGAAAATGACAACAAATGGAGGAATAGCCAAAAAAATGAATCCATGGTTTCCTTCTAATACAAAAGATTTGGGGGTTTGGGTTTTGGGGTTTTTCATACTGACAGATGGAAAAAATGATGAAATTTGAACTTCTAGCTTTTTATAAAATATTCAGGACTCAAAACTCAAAGCTCCGACCTCTGAATAAAAATAACTGAATTTTTAAAGTATAAATATGAATAAGAATGAATGAACTTGTGAGTGAGTTGTTTTCTTGTAAATTATTTTCAATACTCGATAAATATTAAACTGCGGAACTGTGGAACTGTGGACTCAACCGCTTTCATTTTAATTATATTTGTCTTGTTTAAATTTTGAATGGATTTTGTATTTTGTATTTTGGAGTGCAGGGGTGTAAAGTCTGTGTTTCCTTTTGCTTATTTATTTATTCATTTACGTCAAAGTCCACATTCAAGAATCCACAAGCAAAGCCAACTTATACAAAATTTAGGTGGGCTTTTACTCTACTTTTCTTCTGAATATTAAAATGGATGAAAGATGAAGCGAGGGAATTATTTTCCTTCTCCTTTTGTTTCACATTCCAACTATTTTCAGCTAAAAGATTTCTCCGCAAACACTCAGTGTAAATATCAGGAGACATTCACCATTCAACCTTTTCATTTGACAAAATTCATGAAATTTAAAGCTCACATTTCACATTTCACTTTTCCTTCCCAGGAAAATTAAAGAAATTCCAAGATCCAAGATTCAAGAATAAGCAGAGTGTTGATTACAATGATGAGGAAAATGAGATCAAGGAAAGAGAAGAGAGTCTACATTGTATATTGTAGATTGTACATTGTACATTGTACAGGGAAATGGAGAACTTTGAACGTAAAAGCTCACCAAAAAGCTCAGTCAAGTCAAAGACTTTGACCTTTCATTTTAATGATATTTACTTGGAATATGCCTTTGAATAGATAACTATCTTTTCACTCTGACTGAATCTGAACTTAGATCTGGATCTACATCTGTGGATTTCGGGTTGGATTTGGATCTGGTTCTGGTTGAACAACTGACGAGAGACCTGAAGAAAATTAGACGTGGAGAAAAGGGGGAGAATATTTAATTATGGAGGAATAAACCTTTTGAATTGGCTCCAGCTCCAGCTCAATTTTCATTGAGAAGAAATTAAAACTTAAAGTGAAACTGAGTCGGGGACTAACAAGTCTCAGTTTGAGTTGGCTTTGGCTTTGGCTTTGGATTTAGGTTTAGATCTAAGTTTACATTTGGATCTGAATCTGGATCTGGATTCGTATACGTATTCGTATCCGTGTTTGCTCAGAAACTATGAAGAAAGGAAAATGAAGATGAAGAAGAAGATGATAATGATGATGACGGAGAAGAAGAGAAAATTAGTCGCTCACCCTTCCAATTTGTAAGTGTGGCTTTGAAATTTGAAAGGACTGAAAACTGAGCTGAGACTTGAGTCTGAATTTGAGTCGGAGTCGGAGTCGGAGTCTGCTTATGAGCGGAGTAAACACAGTGGTTGTCGAGGTGAATGTCACGTAGTTAAAATAAATGCAATGAGAGTTTTCACCGCTCCCTTTTGTCTCCCTTGCCTTCAACACTGAGCACTGAGCACAATACTGTGGAGCCACGTCTGCCTTTGGCTTGAAACCTCTAGTCTGATGCAACCAGACTTGAGCAGCAACAACTTGGATGAAAGGAATTTCAATCATTAACAAAGCCATTTAATTTATGTGTAAAGTCAAATAATTACTTCTCTCCTTGTCATTTCCTCTCTTCCTCTTCTATGATGTACATAACACACAAAATAATAAAATAATATAACGTATTTTAGGACTGAATTCTGAGAAGGAAAATTGAGAACAAAAATACGTTCATTTTTGTGACATTTTGGAATTTTGAAATTTTGATTTGCTTTTATTCCTTATTTTAATTCTAAAACATTAAAATTATATCAAGTTTTCTTTGTTTTCTTCACTCTTTTCTAGTCTTTTACCAACTTTTTCTTCAACAACCTGATCCAACAATTACTTTACACATAAGTAATAATGTATTTAGAAAGTAAACGCTATGCGTAGATTACATGCTATCAAACGTTTCTGCTTTTACTCTATAATTTTTACTATTTATACCACGTGGTTTGTTTCACTCTCGAGGAATTCCTATTTCATCTTCCGGCTTGGACTTGGACTTTACTTCCGCTTGTAGTTTGTATTTTGTAGTTTGTATTTTATTCTTTTTCTACTGTACATACAAATGCACCCGTTACATTTGGATACGCATTGTATTTTGTACCATAAGGAAAATCAGGTGGGAATTGAGATCAGCTTTCTCCTTTGTCTGCTTGTCTCATTCCTTGTCATCCATGAATGTAGAAGGTAGAATTCTCCTGATATTAAACAACAAATAAAACTAGGAATACGAATACAAATACAAATACAAAAACGCACTCACACATACCTTCATACGTACAAAATACACACTTTTACACACACACAAAAAGACATGACAGTTGAGTAGAAAAGGGAAAAGGGAAGAACAGATAAAATCCACGACAAGGGAAACGAGTACAGTAGAAAGGACAAGGAGAAAGAAGTACAGGAAAAATGAGACAATGACATGGACAAAGCTTGAGAGAATACGCCGCCCGTCGTCTATGCTCTCCCACACACACATACGTATATTGCATATCCCAGTTTTCCTATTCCAACTTTCTCTTTCGCCTTCTTCAGACCGTGTCTATACACTCTTCTCCAGCTATAGATAATATTTAAGCATAGCATTGAGTATAGTGGGTAAACTGTGAAGGTACATTGTACATTGTACATGTGTTTGTGCCAACAGACAGAATAAGATTTTGACTACTCGCTTTCTCCTTTGCTTTCTCTTTTGCTTTCTCTTTCTCCTTTTGCATGAGCCATCAAGTCGACTAGACTGGAGTTGTCTAGCAAAGTAGAAAAGTAGAAATGTACGTTGTAGATGTTAGATACTACTACTACCATTACTACTACTACTTCTAGGAAAATGAGAAAGGGAAAAAACGTAGGGAAAGTCTACACATGTGTATGACACATTGCTCGCGTGTATCCACTTTCACGTTGGAGGAGTAAACAACATGAACCGGAGAGAAAGGGAGAAACAAACTCAAAGAAGAAGTCATAGTCAAAGAAGTCGAAGTCGAAGTCGAAGTAGACATTGTAGTTGTAGTAGTGGAAGAGTGAGAAAAGAATAAAAGTTACTTAAAGTCCCTTTATGCTAGACCATTGTATCATTCCACTATTGTACCATTGTATTATTGTGTCTAGTGTCTACAGTCTACAGTGGGGCCATAGGGCTCTACCGTATCAATTTGACACGCTAACTACATTCTTTGTACAAGGTACAAGGTACAGTGCACAGTGTACATTGTGTGGATTTTTCCATCTCCATTCTATCTCTGAGTGTACACTGTACACGTGTATTTACTATTTACATATGTACAATTTATATAGAAATTCCCATAAAATCCACATGTAAATAAATATTACAACAATAATAATAAAATATCTCTCTGGTAATATAAATAATAACATTAGGTCGAGTGTCTCATATCCAATATCAAAAGTCAAATGTCATAAGTGAATGCTCCCTACATATCGTACGTCTTGTGTGGAAATTGTACATTGTACATTTATTTCTATAAGGCTAATAGCATCCACAAATCTCCATCAACACACACACACACTGTCGTAAGCCAACACCAACACCAACACCAACAGCAACACCAAAAGTCCAAATGTCTCTACATTACAAATTGAAGATTGAACATTTCTATGATTATGGCTGTGGCCATGGCTATTCTTCATCCACACAACAAAGTACAGTACAGGACAATGTTTCACATTCTACATGACTTTAATTCACAAATCATAAGTGTGTCCTACAGTATCCCCATTCCAAAACATATTTGTAAGTTTTAGCTAGATCACTTTGTAGAAAAAGAAAATTTGTCGCACCATTTTACTATGATTACCATTCTCCTCAAATTTATGAACACATCAATTCCTTTTGTGTAATTTGATGGTGATGATCTTATCTTTTTTCTTTACATTTTTTAGGCTTTTACTTTTATTTTATATTTTTGTAGGATTTAGAATTTAGATTGCACAATGGACAGAGTTGACAAATACAAATATTTGAAATTCTAGGACGAGAATAATATGACTGACTTTTGATATAAATCTCTTTAATTTAATTTAATTTTGAAAGTGTCCTCTGTGTGCAGATGACTAGAAAATTAAGGGGAAGGAATGATGAGAATCGTAAGAATTATACTAATTTACAAAAGGTAGAAGAAAATGATATTTTCCAGAGAGAGAAGATTGTATTAAAAGTGATCCTATCATTTTTAGGAGAAACACAAGGGAAACATTTTGAATAAAGTTGAGGTTTTTTTCTCACCAGTGCCAGTGCCAGAGCGAAACTAGAAAAGTATAAACATTTTGCACTGTGTACAATGTACAAAATGTACATATGAGTGCAGCTGCATTTTCTTTGCCTTCCCTTTTTCCTTCACATGTACAATGTACAACGTACAACGTACATTGTACGTGATCCTATCGTTCTCTTCTTTGTTCCATCCATGTGCAAAGTACATGTAGGTTTAATGTTATTTCTAGTTTCTAGTGCTGGTTGGTTCTTGATCTTGTTCTAAGCATTCCCATTTCATTTACTATTACTATTACTCTAATGCTTTCTTCCATTCTCCATCCACCTTTCTCACAATTTTTCTTTCTCTCTTTCTTTCTTTTTCTTTTTTTTGGCACTCAAACAACCTTTATGAAATGGACATATGTACCAGTACAAAGTACAATGTACAATGTACAATTTATAGTATATATACACAATGAAGGAAATAGTCTATATTTTTACTTTTGTACAAAACTCTTCTCCGCTTCTCCTTCACCATGTCTACAACCTACAGTCTACATTCAAGCATGTACATTGTACATTGTACAATGTACAATGGGAAAGTATGGCTCGACTTGACTTATCGACTCGACTCGACTTTGACTGGAAGAAAAGTTAAAGGGAAAAAAGGAGAATAAGTATAAGTATTAGGTGAACAGAAAGAGAGAAAGAGAGAAAGAAGAAAGAAATAAAGAAAGATGATGAAAAAGGGAAGAAAAAGAATGAAACAATTTCTTTCCCTCTTGACTTTTGGGAATGGCTCCCATTTTCCCTTCCATCGTCCCTCATCTCGTCGACTTTTCCCTTCACACTTCCATTTCCATTAAAATCCCTGTCTTTTCTTCTCTCTCCTGATTGATACGCTCTGTATATTCTAGATTCTGGATTCTGGTTATTCACCACCATCAGCAAAGTACAACTCTACTTTGCTCGAGTCAGCTCGTGGTGTGAAGATTTCATTTCCAACATCAATTCTAACCCTGACTTTCTCCTCAAAAATGAATGTGAATTGCCATGAAATTTATGAATTCTGAATTCCGAATTATGATTGTATATTACACAGCACCTTTTTATATTCTAGTACAACAGCACTAGATTTGGAGTTGGATTTCCAGTTCTCCCTTCCCATATTCTCGGTGGTACAATAATATTAAAATGACTTTACATTTTAGGTACAGCATAATAATTTTATGCATGCTCTAACGGTGTGGATTTCTGATTGTGGAATAGCGTATAAAATAAAAGAGAGGAGAGAGAAGAGAGAGTCATAAGACAGAAGGGCGACAAACAGGAGTTTAATTGCAGTTATGTAAGCATATACAATACTCATATACACTATAGATATTAAAAAGGTATATAAATTTTCATGTGTGTGCTTTTGTGTGTGTGGCTTCCGGACTTGATGGATTGTGAATGGTGAATGGATGTTGGATGTAAGACAGCCATTATATCAAGTGATCCCATCGGCCCTAGAATTTCTCTTGACAATAACCCAATGAGTACATATTGCCCATTTAGGTACATGTACAATGTACAATGTACATTGTACATTGTACATGCCAAACTCCAAACCAAACCAAAGAAGAGCACTGACATAAATATTAGCATGTCTCTGGTCCGTAGTCTGTAAAGAACCAAGTTCCGTTTATCTGTAGATACAAAGAAGAGAGAATGGAAAGTAGAATATTTATTCGTTCCCTGCATCGGCGTTGTTATCATCATGATCGTATTCATAGTTCAAAGGTTCGTAGGTATTTGGTATTTGGTATCCGCACTTAAAAATGCAATAAATAGTTTCCGCAACGCAGTTCAAAAATCCAAAAATCCAAGCCTTTGACACCAAGGACGAAAAAGCTCCCGAACCAATAATCTATATTTTGTATTCTGTTCACCATCCATTATGCACATTACTCTTCACTGTTTATTATACATAATACATAATACAGTAGTTGTTAACTACACACAGATTTTGACTGCTGCATCTATTTTCTGCATGTATGTTTATACAAATCTCGACATTCGACATCCACTGTCGTTAGATAGATACAGTGAGTTGATTTTGATTTTGATTTTGAATTTTTGGTTTGGATTTTGGAGATGGTGAAAAGATGTGCAAGTGAAAGCTGAGGTGAACTTCTGAACGTCTGAACGTCTGAACGAAAGAAAAGGAAAGGAAAAGAGATGAAACGAAAATGGAGAAGCTAGGGAAAATATATAGTCTCTCATGTTCACTCCATTCTCAAATATTATTTATATCTTGAATGAATTCCTCTTGGTATTCTTCTTCTGGTTCTCTCTCTACCTTTCTTTTCATCTTCCATATTGTTGAGAAGGAGCGAGAAGGTGAGTGAGTGAATTGTGTGAAGTGTGAGTTCATTCCGAAGGAGTGTAGATATTCATACATATGTAGAATGTAGAATGTAGAATGTAGAATGTATGGATGTATGGATGTTCTGCCTGCTATCCCATTTCAGTATTGAATGTAGACAAAGGAGCACGCATAAATTTCCCTTTGAAGCATCATTTTTCATGAAGAAAATTTGGGCCATGAGGCAAAATTCCCGGGGTGAGGAAGAGCAAGAGCAAAAGTGAGAGCAAAACCAAAAGCAAAAGGAGAAAGAGAATGAGAATGGGAAAATCGGCCACACATCATATACTCTCTACTCTTTACTCTTTACTCTTCACTCTATACTTGAAACTCCAAACTCCAAACATGGCATCGTAAGATCATAAGCTATTTTTCTACTTTCCCTTCATCTCCCTCCTTCCCTTTCATATATAAACAATCCATATTTTTCACCATCATTTCCTTTTGCAGTTTGCAGTTCCCAGTTTGCAATTCTCTATGCTCCATTCTCAATGGAGGTTGAAAGTTGATGTGGATGCTGATGTTGAAAGTCCATCTCTCTCCATCTCCATCTCCATCTTTCCTGTGCCTGCTCCAGACACATCAGTCTCCAGCAGTCGAATTTTTCTCCGTTTTGTTCCCTTTGTCTACCCTCAATTTGAGTTGTGAGAGTGGGCTTTTGAACCCACATATACACATGAATATACAAATTTGTACACATACAAATACATGTGTAGATTGTTGATGTAACCCACATTTTCCCTTGTGGTTTTTATTGTGGTTCTTTTTCCTTTTCTGTATACATATAACATATATGTACTTTATTTAATATAATATTTAATTTCCTCAAATATTGATAGGAAAATCAGTCAATATTCAATACTCCATTTTCAATTTTCCATATTCCATATTCTGTCGAGAAAGTTCAAGCATTTCATGAAATATTAAATATTGAAACATTCCAAAGAATTACTGTTGTTGTTATTGTTATTTGTTATTATTTGAGTTTTATGAAATGGAATAAATTACTCTTTTACTGCTACAGAACACGAAAAGACTAGAAAACCAAAAAGCCAAAGAATTCTCTTAGCCTCTTAGCCATAAGAAAAGCTCAGAAAGAGTAGATAAACACAAAAGAAAAAGAAGAAGACAAAGAAGAAGGATACAAGCATCTAAAAATACCAAGGACGGAGGACCAACAACCCACGATCCACAGTCGACTCAAAGTCAAAAGGATCATAGATGTAAAACTTATTGATTGTCAACTCGGTTTAAGTCTGTCGCGCTCTGTGTTTTATCTGTTTTTATTTGCAAGTTAAAATGGAAGTCTGTGGTGGTTTTTCCTTTTTCAAAGCAAGTCCGGGCAGTGCAGTACATTCAGTTTATTCTACATTTTATACTGTACATTGTACTGTTTAGGCTATGCTGCTGAGGACAGAAAAGAGAACCACGTCAAAGACAAAACCAAAGCCAACGCCAAACCAAAACCAAAGTCAAATCCAAAACCATAAAGGACGCCGCCAATTCAGTTGCAATTGGAATCTAGAATCTAAAATCTGAAATCTAGCCTACATAGACCTCAGACTCTTGACTCTCAACTCTAGAGTTGTACATTGTACATTGTACACCCAGTAGATCTAGTTCCAGTGGAAGGAGTTGTGCCTCAAACTCTGTCTCGACTCGATTCAATGGCGGATGGCCGGACATGAACTGAATTCCAATCTGAATCCTGAATCCGTTATGCTTCGATTTGGGTCTCCTTTTGTTTTTGCTCCTTCTTCTGGTTTTCTGGTTGGCTTTCTGCTGTTCTCTCTGCAAATCCAGTCAACATCTTACTAGTGACTCACTTTTTATGCACCACTTTATATCTCAGGTTGTTTCCCCTGTCACAGATATAAAGAGAGTAATGTGGAGGAGGAGGGGTCGAAGTAATGGGAGGGAGGGAGAATTCAAATTCGAATTTGGATTTGGATTTGAATCTACATTCCACTATTGATTTATACCCACACAAAAAAAACAAAAGGAAAGAGTCCAAAGACAAAAGACAATGACAAAACACAAAAGACATGTGATGCCGAAAACCCCATAGAAATCTTTACCAGTGTAAAAATCTTATCTAATGCAATCTTGTAAGAACCCATGCAGTTCAAATGAGTTGCATTTTCTCCATGTGCAAAGATCCAAAGTTGGCTCTTTGACTCAGTTTGGTGCCAATTTTTTTGCTGTGGTAAACGAGGTAAAACCGTACGTCAAGAATCAAGAAATATGTACAAAAAGGAACAAGATAAATTTATACTAAAATGAAACCTATGATCAAAAGATTTTTACCATTTGAAGTCGTTGGCTGGAGTAAATTAGAAAACGTCAATAGACAAATGTTACAAAAAGATTCGAATTCAAATCTACATTTTTAACAGAGGAAAGCAGAACAGAAAAGACGAGTCAAAGTCAAAATCAAAATCTATTCAAAGTCAAGATCAGAAGAGATGAGTCAAAATCGAGGAATGGGCAATGGACATAAAAAACCATCATTTTTATATACATCTTTTTATCTTGCATATCTTTAAAACTCAATGTGATAAAAGATAAAGGAAAATGAGAACAAAAAAAGTAAATAAATAAATGTAAAGGAATGTCCGTCGAGGAAAATTAATCTAGAAAAAAGATGGACGTTGAATTTGGACGTTTGATGTTGGAAATCGGACTTTGGAAATGGGACTTTTGAAGTTGGAGAAGGCAAAAGTAAAGCGGAATACATCATACATGAAAATCAATTTTCTTTTTTGTTCCTCCTTTCATCCAAACTTTCAACTTTCCCTAGAGCATTCGGATGTTGACATGACATGGGAGTTGCACAAATCCAAATTCCCCATCCGCCTTGTCCAACATCCTCACATTCTAACATTCTAACATTCATCATAACTACAACTGTAGGCCAAGGGAGACAAAGTGAAAGTATTGTAAATTTCCAATTTTCAACGACACGGATTTAAAATCTAGTTTTTTGATGTCCCATTTGTATCCCAGTCTCACTCATGTCTACTTTTTACACATGTATACATATTGTATACATATTAAAAAGTAACCTTTTTGGAGCTTTGTATTGCTGGTGAACATGGAGATCTGAATGGGAATGCGTCAACAACTAGACTCTAAACTCTTGACTCTTGACTGGAGTCAGCAGTTGGCTCATTAATAATACAAGAAATATGAGCATGACCATCGTTAGTTTTTATTGATGATCGTCTCTTGTCCAATTTCCAAGGACATAAGGTTTCAAAATTTACTAAGTAAAAAACCTTGAATTTTGACTTTTGAATTGCACCAATGAAAGATGGGAAGGATGTAGATTGTACATGAGGTGATGGTGACTGCAGTTTTCGTTTTCTGTCTGGAGTGGAAAGTGTAATCTAAAAAATATGGTGGACATGGAAAAATTCTTTGCCTGGGTTATTTTTAAAACATTGCCCGTTGGCATTCTGCAGCATTGTGAATGTAGACTGTTCGGTGAAATGGGAGCTCAAGAAGATTTTGGAGCGTGAGTTTCAATAAAGATCGTAATTTAGACATCACTCCATTGACTACACACTACACATCACAGCGAAAAGAACAGAGCGAATAGAGAACAGAGAATAGAAACGGAGAAGAGAGGAGAAAGTAGAAAGCTGATGGATCATGCACTAATACGCATTCACTTTTTCTGTTTTATGGGCCAGCCTCAAGCTCAATGCCGAAAGCAAAAAGGGAAACGAAATCCCAGTTGGGAGCATAAAACCAAAATCCATCATGTGCATATGTGAAATTCCCGATTCTCTCTCTCTCTCTCTGTGTGTTTCTGTCTCCCTTCTTTCCCTTGACGTTGACTCTACGTCAGCGTTTTTCATGTCATGCAAGTTCTGTCTGCTCCTACCAAATACCAAGTACCGAATACTGAATACAGACTGCAGAATCCAAATGTAAGTTAACCGTGACGGAAAAACAGTGCACATTGTACATATCTTTAGTACATCCATCCAGATTTCAGATGTTAGATTGCAGATTTATATCTGGAATCTAGAATGTAGAGTCTCAATTTCAAATGTCCTATTTTCCATGTGAAGCCATGTGTGATATGCAGTAGTAGTATGAATACAGGCTCAATTTTCCCCATTACCTTCCCTTGCTATTGACATTTTTTTGGAGCTTTCCTCCTCATCCATCCGTCACACCGAAAGATACCCAATCTAGAAATCTAAACCCACTGGATGAAAACGAAAATGCCAACTGTGTAATTACACTTTATTCCTTTATTCCTTTCTTTCCGTCTGTACTCTTTTTCCTCAACTAGTTACTCGTTACGCTACTAAACTGGATTGCCCCCGTTTTCAAATCCTTCCTATTTCCCCCTTCACTCCCACCCACAGAACAAAAATTAAAATCCTCGTGGATTAAATAATAAAGCTGTTGAATTTATAATTGCTCCATTGGATGCTAAATACTCGCTCTTTGCCATTCTTTGTCATTTTGATATTATGCAGAAATTCTAAATTGTACAACTTTAAGAGATGAAATTCAGTCAAAATAATTTCCATACTATTTACTATTTACTCTTGTGATGTGATGTGTTGCCTTTTCTCCTCTTCTATTCTTTCGATTGCAGCTTGTAGCTTGTAGCTTTTCTATCCGTGTGAGGTCGCGAGATAAATGGGAAATGGTAAATAATAAGTGGGGAAATGAAATTTTTGTGAGAGGAAATTGAATTTGTGGATTCTTCCTCCTTCCTCCTTTTCCTATTTATATATTTTCATACTACATTCAAACTTATTCGTGATGAAATATTTCCTTTAGAATCAACTAAATACTAGATACCAGATACCAATTTTATGGCTATGGCTTATGAAAAGCATTTGTAATAAATATTCTAAGCATTTTTCCTTGTAAATAACTCTAAATTTCCGAGAATTACCATTTTCTGTTGCCATTCTATTTGCCCAGTAGCCCAGTATTTTATTAGCAAGGAGAAAAAGTATTATTTTAAGTTAAATAAAGAAGGAATAAAATTGAATTAGCTTCCATTTATATAAAAGTAGTAGAAAATGAAGAGGACGTGAACTATTGTTAAAGTTGAATAAAAAAAAGGCCCAGTGAGTAATTTCCTTTAAAAGATGAGAAGAGAAATGAAGCTAGTTTCCTAAGACAAAGGATACATAATAACGATGTACGATTGGATGAAATGGAAATGGAAAATTATTCCAAGGCTGTAGATCTAGATTCTACATTCTAGTTGCTAGATTCTAGATCAGCTATGTAAATACAAATGGAGAAAATGGAATAAATAGAATTGTCTCACAGTGAATGTATCGTGAAAGGAAGAAAAAAGAGGATGACAATGTAATTTAACCGTAGAATTTAAAAATTTACACCAATTGTGAAAGGGAGCGACAGATGAAATTGCATGGATATGGGGAATGGGAAATGAAAGTCGGATGTGGATTTCAGATGAATGTTGAACGTTGAATACTGAACGTTGAATGCTATCTGTAGATGATGAAGAGAAGACTAATGACTTGTTGGACTGAATAGTGGAGTGGAGGGAATATAAAAAACCTGATGGAAAGATTGAATCGACTGGGAGATATAAAATAGAAAAAGAGGGAAAAGAGGAAAAAAGAGGAAAACTAAAATGAAAATGAAGATGAAGATGAAGAGAGTAGTCATTTAATCGTCAGCTTCCTTGGATTTAGCTAAGCTAAGCTAAGATAGGCTAAGCTTTCTCATTCTTATTCTTTGTCTCTTGAATTCAGTATCGAGTTAACGTCAGAGTTAAAACTAAAACTGAAACTCAATGTAGATCTAGAATCTAGATGCTAGAAAATAAAGAATAAAGAATAAGAAAAAAGAAATAAGAAAGATGTGTAGTCATAGCTTTGCTATTTCTCTATCTCTTTCTCTTGTGACTAACTCAACTAATTCAACTTTCTTCTTGCCAGAAACAAGGAATACTTTGGGAATCCTCGCCTTTGTACAGCAGTAGTTCTTTCTTTTCCTTTTCTTTTTATATATTTTAGTTCAAAGAAAGAAAGTAAAAAAAAATGTGCAGAGACGAATAATATAATATATGCATTCACTCTACTTTACTTTACTTTCACTTGATTTTACTTGAACAGTGTGAACTTTTTTCCACTCAAGTACTCATTGAAAAGACGGCAGTGTGATATTTTTTCATGTTCTTTTTTCCGTCCCTCTGTCTCTGTTCCTTTCTCCGAGTTCTTCCGTTTTCCATATTCCATATTCCATCTCTCTTTTCACTCTGTTCTTTCTGTTCTCTCTGTTCTGCTGATTATATTCCACTTCCTTATTAATGTTAAAATCCTGTGTAGAAATATGAATGAGCTCTAATACTTAATACACTCCTCTTCTTCTAACTCCGCACTCCACACTCCACACTTACGCAGTAAAATGATAAAACCATCTTAGGATTTTATAGCTATATTGTCACGTCGCCACGGCACTTTGCCAACTGCAGTCGATTTATTATCTTTTATTGATGCTTTGTATAAAGTATAAAGCATTCACTATCCAATATTCACCATCCAGGAAGAATCCACCAGCCACCAGCCACCGTATGAATTATGAATTATGAATAGAACATGAGCACCATTATTAAATTTACTTTCTTATCCTCAGTCTCCGAGACCAACACCTACTCTGACTTTGCCTCCGACTCCTACTCTAGCTTTGGCTCTAGTTGTATAAGCCACCTTATTTTTTCTAGAACATTTAATAGCAAGAAGTATTTTAATGGTAGAAGTGGGAAAAATTGGCATTTATCATTGATTATTTACATAACATCTATTGAAGCTCTTATGAGCTAAAATTCTTCCAAACTTCCAAGTGGAAAATTTCTAATATTTAAGAATAGACAAAAAAGGTGTATCTATTTTCCGCCTCCATAATAATTTTTATATTAGTTTGAAGTTTGACTTTGTGCGTGTTTTGACTTTGCTAAATAAAAAGATCAGTCCAACCCAATCCAGTCCAGTAATTTATTTGCGTGTACTAGAAATAAAAGTCAAAGTCAAAAACCAAAAGTTTTCATGTGGCAAAACTAGGACGGAGGAGGAAAAAGACAGAAAGTTGGACAAATAGACAAGAAGACAAGAAGACAAGATACACGATACTCCATACTCGATGCAAGACAACAACTCAGGACTGAACGAGGACTAAGGAAAGAAGATGGATGAAAAACAGAGGAGGGAAATCCCATCAAGTTTGAAGGGTAAATGAGGTGATGGTTGAGTGTGTTTCTTTTCATCAAAAGGATTAATTCATTAGTGGCAAGAGTTAATAAAAGTTGGACTCTGACTCTGACTTTTCTTTTCCTGAGCATCATCAAAGTATAGGTATAAAGTCAGTTTAGGCACTGTGTAGTGTACATTGTACATGGTTTTTGTACAGTGGTCACGCAGTATATATTGTACAGTGTACGGTGCACAAAGTATAAAATGTACAGTTTACACACGTTGCTCCTCATTTGGATTTCTTCACTCGTCCTCTCAACCTCCATCCTGCTCTTCTTTTTCTTGTTCTTCTCTTCTTGTTTCATTCCATCCTCGTGTAGGTTGCCATTGCAACTGCAAGAAAACAAGATGAAATGGAACGTGGGTTCCAATCCAAACTCCAGACTTTCCCTTCTTCATTTCATCCATCTCACTAAATAGAAAGTACAACCAACTTTTACCTTCTATCTTCTGCCTTCCTCATCAACATCAGGATCATCATCCTGTTCTTTCTCTGCCGCTGTCGTGTCTAGCATCTATACTGCTTTACTAATGCCTGTGTACTGTGTACTGTGTACAGTGTAGACAGTAGATAGAGTAACGGAAAATAGAGTGCATGATGCATGATACACTCCATAGACTCATAGACTGCACACACAAAAGAAATAGTTGTTGACTTTTTCTTCCTTTCTTTCATTTTTTCTCCTTCATTTGTGCACGTGGCCATTCGTCAATTATGATTAATATTATTAGAAACTCTTGTTGTAATTTTTCCCCTCAATGTTTATCTTGGCGTTAGTTAGAAACTTGCCGAGTTTCCGCACTTTTACAGATATGCCTTTAGAAGAGGATGGATTTACCTTGGAGAAAGGAGTAAGCCTGTATTTTCTCCACATTCTATTTTCAATGCTCTTCACATGAACCTTCAACCTTTAACCTTAAACCTCCCATCTTTACCACGGATTTTCAGAACTGTGGATTTTGGATTTTGGAAACGGAGAGGATGAAGAAGAGGAGTTAATGAGAATTTCCGGAAGATGAAGATCGTTAGTGTAGCATATAGGAAATAACATATAGAATACAAAATGTTGAATGTAGAAAGATCAGATCAGATCTTTTGGAACAGCCGTGGAGGAAAGAAAATCATCTATACTATATGTAACATACAATGTGCATGAAGATTTAGTATTTAGTATCTAGTATTTAGATATACAAATATAATGTACAATGTACAGTATACATTATACCTAGCGAATGAAAGGTATCAAGTTCAAGTTAATGAGTGGAAATAGGTGGGTTTTCCTCCTTTTCCCCACGAGTTACTTTTGCTTTTCAGCTTTTCAAACAAAAACTGTGCACAAATAAATTATACCAGTGTGTCTTGTTATTATTATTATTATTATTTGTTTTGTACGATTTAAGATGAGTCTATTATCTAGGCCTAGGCTTTGTTTCGTAACCTGTCATGTTTATGTAATACCTCACATGTATAATTTATAAAAGCTCCTCTTCCTCATCCTCTCCTTTTCCTTCCGGTGGAACCGCAGGAATCCCTCAAAGACTTACTTGTGCATTAACTCACGTTTGCATTTACTTTTACTTTTACAGATACTGCTGAAGCTACAGCTACAGCCTTCATTTATCAGAGTAGTACAATGTACATTGAGCTACTTTTTTAGTAATTGCATACCTCTACATTCTACACTCTACATTCTACATTCTACATGCATAACTATTCCTCATAATTCCTCCAACTTACACCAAATCAAAATCGGAATCCAAATTCGAATCCGACTCTAGATTCAAGTAACTTTAAAGTCAAAGTCTAAAGTAAGGCATTCTCTATCAACTTCTCACTCTTTTGGTGAACCCATACAATTCTCTGATTATACGACATAGAATACATGTACTAATATGTACGTTGTACATTGTACATTTTATTTGCTTGTGATATAAATATATGTAGAAGAGCGAAAGCTCATTCATTTGACGGATCAGTTCTTTCATCTCAACCCTACATTTTCATTCAAAGGATGAAAAACAAAGTACAAAGTACACAATGTGCAATGTATAGTGTGCAGAATACAGAGCATAGCCTTTTTGTGTTGATTTCGTTCCCTTTGACTGCACAAACAAACATGGTGGGTTTTAAAATCACGTGTTCCGTACCGACTTTTGTTTGTATTTGCATAATAAGGATTATTTTTAAAATGCTGACGTTTCTAAATTCTACATGCATAAATTTGTAGAGCTAGAAACCTCTTATACAGAAATAGTTCAACTCCATCCTTAGACATTACACATTAAATTCAACATAGTTTGAATCATAGAACATACGCCAATACGTCAGTTACTTCCATTTCAAGTCTCTCAAGTATAAAAGACCTCGAAAACCTCGCCTGGATAACTCTGGAATCTGGAACTCTGGGAATTTAGAGGAACAAAGTAAATAGAGAATAAATAATAGAACAAACTCCATGTCAATTTTAAGTAATGTAGATGAAACTGACCTTTGTACACCTTTTTACATTCAGGCTCAGGCCAAGGTTTACAGTTTTCATACTGATTTTATAGGTGCAGTATATAAATGTACATTGTACATGTATTTATTGATCTCATATTTGATTCATGCATTCCACCCACGTGGAACTGTTTTCTCCTTCTCAACGAGGTTGAGAGCTGAGCTGAGACAGCAGAAAATGGAAAGTTGAAAGTGCAAAAAGCAAAGTGCAAAGTAAAAAGTGTAGAGTACAGAGTAAAAGTTACTTTTACAAACTGGAGATTTCTGGAGGAAAATACAAATTGTAAATATAAAAATAAATGTAAATGTAAATTCTAGTTAAAAAACTAAAAATCTAGGTCAAGTGAATCACTTGAAAGTCAACCAGACAAAAAGAGGCAAAACAAAAGACAAAAAAAATATCCAAAATCTAAACAAAATGTAAACAAAATAAAAAGAAACAAAGAGACTTCCAAATTTGGTTCCACAATATACTCTCATTCATCACACATGCATAATTTATGTACTTAAATTTACATGAAATGCAAGTTTTTGGAGAAAATTAAAAAAAAGAGTAAAAGTACAAAAAAGAAACAGAAGAAGAGAAAAAAACAAGAGGAACATCTAGTTTTATACTTTTTGTCTTTTTTTGTCTGTTTGATTCAGAATTCAGACCTCAAAGCTGGAAGCTCAAAATTCAGAACTCTAATTCAGTAACATACTTTTACATTTGAGTGTAAACTGCTCTCAGATGACTGCGACATTCTCTCTCAACTGCGGAATTCCTCCGTTTTCCTCTTCATCTGTCTACATCAGCAGCAGAAGCAGAAGCAGGAAAAGTGTAGTTCTGATTCTGGTTGTAGTTTTGGCTCTAGAGTCTAGACTGTAGACTGTAGACTTTCTCTAACCACTGCATTTTCTCGGCCTTCATGAATATGCATATCATACTCTCGTCTATTGTGATTGCGGCTTTAGATGCAAAACGGCGAATAGAGAATGGAGAAAGCTGCAGAGGATGAAAATTCAGAGCAAGACGACTGTATCACTATGCGACATGTACAATGTAGAATATAGAATATAGACATAAACAGGTTAAGTCTACAAGGTCCACTCTCCATTTCTACATGTACTTTTACCTTTTACCATACAAGTGCATGAAAATAATACACCGAGTGCAGTCTGCACTCATTCTGTTTTGCAAAAACTGCACAAAATGTCAAGGTATTAAATGCATAAACCAAAACTTTTACTTTATAAAATTCTACACAGCTCTTTAAGTCCTAAAGTTTGGCAGACCTGACCTAAAAAATACTATTATAAAATCTCTGACAAACTCTATTTCCTATTTCTTTTGTGCTCCAAACAAAAAATGCTAGAGGAAAAGTAGCTTTTTATTTTTAAAAAGGTTCTTTTCTCTTTTTGAATTTTAAAAGTGCCGATATGGAGGAGGATGAGGACGAGGAAATAATACAAAAATAAAGTAAACAGTTGAATCAAGTCAATGGCAATGGGAATGTGCATAAGACAGAAAGTAGACAGTAGACAGTACACGGTGCATAAAGTTAATTTGATTCAAGTCAAGATGAGATGAGTTGAGATGAGATGGGATGGGATGAAAAACGGTAGAGAAAGGAGAAAAAGCGGAGGAGGATGCAGAATCTAGAATCCGGAATGCAGAAGGCCAAGAAAAAAAGGAAGGAAGGAGATGAGAATATTAGAGAAAGGGAAATGGGAGGAAAAGGAAGGATTAAGGCTCTTAAAAAGTCGAAACACGGTTGGTTCGTTGGATTGGATGGCCATCATTCCATTTATTACTGAACGAGGTAAACTCTCTGCTCTAAACTCTTTCTTTTACAATCACCAGCCTCTTTCTCATACAAATGTACATTATATTCTAGTGTACACTTTTCCTTTTTCTTTTTTATTCTTTCTTATTTTCTCTGTATCTTGTGTATCTCCCATCTTTCTAAATATAGAAGAACTCTAATGCATATTGCATTCCATCAAGATGAAGATGAAGATGAGCACACACAAAAATAACACGATACTTGGTATCTTTTTCTCGTTTGAGGAAATCCTGAGTAGAGTACACAACACAACACAACACACAACACACACAAGACTTAAGACACAGGGAAAATGTAATAGTAAAAAAAGTAAAAGTAAAAGTGTAAGCTAGAAAAAAAACGGGGGGAAAAGAAAGAAAGAAACCTCACAGAAATTGAGTAAGAAGGCAAACGATGAGGGAATTCTTCTTTTCCTACAATTTCTTTCTTTGCTTCTTTTTCTACAATTTCTTTCCCTTCAAAGATACTGGTTGGTTCTAGACTGTAGACTGTAGACTGTAGAAAGAAATGTGCCCTTTCTTTCTCTTTCTTTCTCACCGTTAGTTCCCTTTGGTTTGGTTTGTTTTGTAGTTTGGATCCTTGGAGTCTAGAGCTAGAGCTAGAACTACAACAAAAACTACAACTACAACTAGAAATAGATACTGATCCTGATCTCTGCTTCAACTCAAAACTCGGAAACTCGAAGTTCAAGTCCAAATCCAAATCCAAACCTAGATACAGATCCAACTTCATCTATCGAATTCATTCGTAGAAAGACAACAATTCTTCCCAGAAAGAGAATGGAGAACGGAGGAGAGGGAATTGTGCGAAGAGGAGTGAGAGAAAAGTCCAACTCAAAGTATAAAAGTTGGAGCTGATACTGAAGCTGAAGCTGATCCCGCTGCCGATACGAATACGGATACAGATAGAGATTGTGATGCCGAGGGACCGGTGGAAATGAGTGGAATTAAAAAAGATTCTGGAAACGTGTATGCCGCTGACATTCTGATCGATCACTCTCTACCTTCACAATTCACAATTCACAATCCTCCTCCTTTTTCTTTCTCCTTTTTTCCCAAACAATTCCAATTCCAAGTCCAACTTTCCCCACACTGTACACTGTACGCTGTACACTGTAGAAAATCGTCATCATGATCCTCTCTGTGCTTTTCTGCTTTTTGTACTTTGTACTTTGTATTATTTTGGAGCCACAGTCTCCGTCTACAAAGAGAAACTAAGTTGGTTGGACTTTGGTCCCTTTTCACATTTTCCCATTTCTTTCCTTTTCTCCAGACTCCAGACTCCAGACAAATGCTCTGACCAACTCTCTGACCAATACCAGTAGTAGATATTACGTCGTATTGGCGTATTGGCCGTTTCCCTGCACTCTTATATATTTCTATTCCAATTCGAATTCTTATATATTTTTCCAATTATGATGAGAGGAGAGGGAAAGGAACAGAAATTGAATGTGATGGAGAAAGCATAGGACTTTCTCCTACACTTTCAATATCCCATGTACAGTGTAGACTTGTCCTTCAACTATTTACTATTTATTGTGTGACTGAGGTGTAATGTAATTTCATTTCTGTGTGTAATATCCAACGTCTACTGTGTACAGTGTGTGGATATTGCTGGTTGCTATAGTTGTAGCAGTAGTTGCTCACAGCGCTCTGTATTTTCCATTCCTTTTTGTGAGATTTCGATTTGGATTGCATTGGTGATTTGATTCAATTGTGCCATACCAAATACCAAATACCAGATCCAGATACCAGTTCCTGCTCTATACTCCATACCATCGTATTTTATCGTATTACACAGGATTCAACTACGCTTTAGACTACATGAGAGAGTAGAGAGAATGTGCTCTTACTTTTCCTCCTCCTGCTCTGTTACTAAGAGACGGAGAGAAACAGTGTATGACACTTGAACACTTGAAAGTTGCACAGTAAAAGCCCACATTACAAACGCCATCTTCATCCCTCTTTCTGGTTTATATCTATCATATATTTGTAGTGTGTACATTTTGTACAGTGTACAGTCTACGGTGTACAGGCAATCACTTTCATCACATAGTCAATTATGCAGAGTAAAGAGTAAAGAGGTATAGATGCAAGGCTCAAATGTAATGTCTAGTAGTAGAAGCGTCAGCAATCACATTCACATCTCCACATCAACTTCATTCTTCCCATTTCTATTTCTATTTCTTCTTCTCCTCCTCCTGTTCTCCAGCAGCTGTGAAACTCAACTGTACACTGTACATTGTAGATTGTACAGTGCAAATAATACTGTGTGTGCCACATGTATTTTTGTATTTGGTATTTGGTATTTTGTACATGTGATGGCGAAATCTTGCGAGTTTGACTTTTTGCATCTCGCCAAATATGCACTTTACATGCATGTATCTATGTACATGAGTATGCATGTGTGGATGTGGATGTGAATTGGCTTGAGTGGAGTTGGTTGGATGTGGGTACAGTTGAGTTGAGTTGAAAACTCTTTATTTCTCTATTTGATTCCGACCGAGTTTCTACAGAAAGACAGAGAGAGAGAGAGAAGTGAAAAGAGGAGAAGAGAGAAAGATCTAAAAAAAAATGCTTGTGTTCCCATGCACAAGTCAAAGAAGAAGTGGGAGAGCTGGAAGAACTAGGAGAGAGGAGAGAGAAAAGAGAAAGAGAGAGGAGGACAGAGAGCCACAAAAAGTCGATACTATTGAGCAATTCCCATTTCCCAGGGAATTCTCTTTCGCTCTTTCGTTCTTTCCTTTGCTTTCTTCCTCTCTAATTCCCTCAAAGTCACAAGCCAAATAGTGAAGAGTGAAGGTTAGGAAAGTAGCTTGCTCCATTTTCCTGGGGAAGAAAATGTGTGCTGTGCATTACATTCTATGTTGTACATTTTACACACACCATAGACATTAGACATTAGACATGGATTTGGATTTAGATTTGGACAGCCGTTGAAACTAGCGGACTTTCTCTACAGTCTACAGTATAAACTCTACACTCTTTCTCACTCTAGTATCTAGTCAATCCTGCACATTATTTTGTACCATGTAACATTTGTTTCTTGTAGTTAGCTTAAAACGTGGAAAAAAAGCAACCTGTTTTCACTTGAGACTTGAGGTACGTATTTTATAGAAAAACAGAATTAAAATGAATGAATTAAAATAACTAGGGCTTTCGGGTGGGGGTTTTTTGTAGTTTTAATAATAATTATGAATTGTGAAGAAATGTTTTACAACGGACAAGTGGGAAAACTTAGAAATCTTCATTCCGCAACAGATTTGGGTTAGTGTGTGGAAAAACAAACGAATAACATAAAACATAATGCACATAATTCATAGTTCTGTGTACACAAATTATGTACACGTCTTTGGAAAATCAGTTGCAGCTATGATTTCAATTTCTGAAGGAAATGGAAATCTGTGAGAGACAGTCTTTTTCATTAAAATTACAATCCATCTAAATATTCCACGTGTACTGTACTGGTTGTATGATATGATATGATATTCTGGGATAGGGAAAACGGTAAACGGTAACCGCGGTTACGCGTGAATGTCATGAAAGTTTGTTCTTTTTTTTAAAAGAAATGATACCGTATGAAGGGAATTAACAGGGAGGAGGTTGATTCAATATCATTTTCCACGCTGCGGGTGACTCGACTCTGTCACTTTCTTCAAATAAAATCTCTCGGTGGAAAAATATCTTTTTCCAGGAACAGATAATAGTAAATAATAAATAGACATGCATGTTGTATGTTATGTACAACATATCGTACAATACGAGTAAAAGGTAGTACATACAACCAAGCCAAGCCAAAGAGGATGACAACAAGGAAAAAAAGATTCAGACTCAGATTCAGGTTCAGATTCTCCATTATTTTCCCCCATCCTCGCCCTCCCTTCTTCTTTTTCTTTTTCTTCTTCCTCTCCATCTTTTCTTTCCTGTTACCATATCTTTTCAGCACTTGTACATAAAGACACTCTGGCTCAAACACTGAGTGGAGATACACATTTACACATTTGCAGTCTTCACACAACATTTATCTATCAACAGAACACGGTCGTGAGCTTTTATGGGACACTCGCAAACGTTTCCGCACTTTTCCTCTTCTCATTCTCCTTCTCTTTCCCCTCTTTTTTCGATTTCTTAGTTTAGTCTTATAGCTTTAAATTCATCTTTTTTTTCAAAGGTATCTGTACACTGTGTACACTGTACACTAGATAGCGTCAAAAAAACAACTTTTGAGAAATTTCAAACCAGCGCCCCGTCATATTGTTCCTTTTGATGTAGAGACTCACCTCTAAAAAAAGAAACCCGCTGGGATTCGGTTTA